>JAHWFP010216548.1:2346-16047 GCA_023313725.1 Lithobius niger | reverse complement strand
CAAAAGCCTAGCAGCAATGGCACTTGCCACCTTATTGCTTGCAAAAGTAACATTGGAGCTAACGTTGTCCAGTGGCGCCAAATGCAAAAGCGCTGTAGCTTCAACACGAAGCATGCAGCTTTCGTTTTTGATTCACTGAAAGGTGCGTGGAATAATGGAGCAAGTGCCAGCACTAAAATATCAATTTTGGTCGAAACGGCACTTACCCTCTTATTAGCGGAAGAAACAGAATTTGGTTTTATACCAGGGAGATCTTCCGTGCCTTGCTGCTTAATTGCCTTGATAATCGGTTTAAGGCCTTGGAATCTAGGGAGCCAGTTGATGTTGTTTTAACTGGCTTTGCTAAGGCATTGACTCTGTACCAAATCACAAGCATTGCTGTAAATTGGCAAATATTAGTATTATATGAAACATTCTTAAATTGCTAAAAAAAATTTTACAAATAGAACACAGCAGGTTGTGTGGAAACAGCCATTCTTGCAAAATTTGCGTTACCACTGGCTTACCTCAAGGATCCATACTGGGACCCCTACTATTTATCATTATAATAACGATCTGAAGCTCGAGCATTCGCTTGAGAATTTTTGCCTTCTTTCCGCAAAACGAGAACCATGGTCGACTTACACAGAAAAGACCCAGGCAAATCGAAAGCGAAACCGAATTACACTGATAATTTCCCTGCAAATCGAAAGTGAAACCCTAAAACGAAATCACTTCGGAGAATCGTTTTGCGGAAAGAAAAACAAAAATTCTCAAACCGAATTCCACTCCTGCTTCTATGAAGTTTATAATTTGTGTGTTTTAGCACTCAACTCCTTTCCAACAAATTTGGAAATTAAATCTGGAAAGGAGTTTCGTGCTAAAACGCACAAATTATTGATTTCATAGAAGCACTTGTGGTATTATAGCCGAAAAGACCACTAAATTCACTATTGATGTTAAATTCTACAGTCGTATTATACATATAAAGAGCCATTTGGCCGTGATGCCGTTTTTTTCAATTCTTGAAAACTGGTACGAAAAATGGAAGTTAGTAATTTCAAGCTCCACGTGTAAGGTTTTTCACATAAGATCCAAAAATAGCAAGATGTACTAACAGTTACTTAGTAAGTATTGGATCGTATTGTTGAGGTCAAGGACCTTGACGGTGTGGTTCATTAGTGATTTAAAAAGTAGTTTCCATTGTAACCACATTGCAAAAACAGCTATGCAAAGAAAGCGATGAAAAGACGTTGTTTCACTTCTGATGACGCAAAAACTTTAATCAGGCATTTATAGTTTTTGTGAAGTCAGTTCTTGAGTATGCAAGTCCAGTCTGGTCACCGCATTTATTAAGGCTGTTGACTGCAATGAGTCGGTTCAGCGGTGTTTCACCAAGTTCTTGCCTGGTTTTAATAGCAAGGGGGTTAAAAAGCAAAAAGATTAAGGATGTTAAAAACTGACCTAAATTCAACATACTCACTTCCATCCACATAATCCCATGAGTATAAATTCTAATCGGTTCTTTAAAGTTAGAGGGTGTGGCCGTGCATGAGGCCCACTTCTTAAAGTTGGTGTGGGAAACATTAGGAGGGACTGACGGACCCCCACAGAGATTTTAATGTCCGGAATGCGCTACCCTCAGGTGTGATAATGGTTACCTCCCTAACCGTTTTTGAGAACAGATTTAGGAATGTTGATCTCCCGGGATACATTAGGTGGCTTGGTGACGAAACACGACTAGAGCCTTTGGATTATTACTTATATTTTACTTTCTTTTACACATATTTAAACATGACTAAGGCCTTTGGCTTCCTATTATTATTTTGTACACGTAGTTTATGATAAAAATTTTTTAATGGTATTAGGCCTACCATATTGATTGTCATGCCTTTGTTGTATAATTATTGTAGGATTATGCAAATCTTTATCCAGGCTAGGTGTCAGTGGATACAACGTACCCTTCCTTACCCCTTTTACGTGTTTTCGCTCGCATTAAATTGCTTCATTCATTCATTCATTCACTCGTTCAAAACGTGACCGTAGTGGGTTTTTTTTTGGCTGGGAAAGAGGCTTTAATGGAAATTGATGAGAAGAGGAACGGACTGCCTTCAGAATAATGAACATACAACAGATGATGATATTCTGTGAACACATTGTGGTACATTTCTAGGTGTTTTTCCTTCTAGGATGGAGTGTTATTAACTTGGATAAATGTGCTACGGGTGGGTGTCAGTGGATGGTTCTCGGTGACTGCAAGTATGTTGACCTACTTCCTTTGACTAACTCTTTACTTAACTATTTAAAGACGACGTGGAAAAGAGGATGGTGGAACAACACTTCAATATATCAGCTCTTTAACATGCTGTCATTATTGCTGCGTTTACGTTTTAAAGAGATGTAAGGGGATATTTTCATACAAAGATTGTAGAATATATAAAATCTAATAAGATTCTGATAAAAATGTCTGTGATGTTGTAAATTAACTCGTAGGCTATATTTTTGTGTTTTGCATTTTGGTTTGTCACTCATTCAGCTTACATTAGAAATTGAAGCTTATGGTTTGAGTTGCTAAAGGCAAAACTAAACCCAATGCAGTGAGATGGTAAAAAGAAATTAATATAGGCGTACGTGTATATGATGAATGAGTTCAAGAGTAAGTGGTCACTTTACTACGTTACACGTTTTGCCTCATGGCTGAAGTTCGTAAAGAGGGAAGAGTTCATTGACATCGTGTTTTTATTTCTTAATTTGATTGGTTTCTGTCTATTAGTAACGAGTATGTGTAACCATTTGACGATTGAAGAGAATAAAAATGGCATTTAATTACGTTCGCACTAAATACCATTCATTGGCTTGTAAGGAAGCAAGTTTTATTGCACATAATTATTAAAGGACTCCAATACAAACTTTGCGAGAGCATCACAGAAAAACTATTGCTCCGAATGATTTTAAATGTTGGCCATAGTCGCGGCCATGCACAGGCTTGATTTGCCATGAGAAAAAAAAACCGAGATTGGACAATCACCAAAAACTATGTTAAGTCAGTGGGAATCACGAGCTCCATGCTTAAACGATCCCTATAAGTTTGCTGTTACTTACGATATATATAGTAATGCGACGATATGGCCACAATATGTATCCTGTAAAGGTGCCTACAATACGGATTCAGGTGAAAAAAAAAGCTGTACAGATTGAGTAAAACTGCTGTTCATTGACATATTTTGTACATAGTTGCTGAATGAATTTATGTGCTTTCTGTCACCGAATGGGCGACATAGTCGCTAAATGAATGTGTATGCCGTGGTGCCACCTAATGGATGGCATAGTTGCTGAATGAAGGGGCAGGCATCTGCCATTCAATGATGGAGAACGTCATTATGTAACCTGACTGAGTATGATACTTTAAGTTTTACAATACTTATTTTAATTGAGAAACATCTATGTACGAATCAAAACTGAGACCTCATTACGACATCTTGGGCTTATTTTTTTTTTAGAGAATAATTAATTAGACGCTATTAAAGGGGTAGCCAATCTACCTTTCAATGGTACTGTAAAACGAAAATAAGTGTCATTATATACGGCAATTAAACATGATACTTTTGAGTCTTTATAAGTAAAATCCTAAACTGATACATGCGGCTGTTAACTACTATTCCCTGTGCTTCAAACTGGATGTGCGATCAGTATTTTGTGGTACTGTACACTATCTGGTTCGATGGCCATCAGAGCGGTGTTCCAAGTTAGAAGTGATCCGTATGCCATCCTGGACGACGTCATTTCCGGCTGCCTACCACCGTTACATCGTGGTATGGAAACTGTCTGGTTCGATGACCACTCGTTCGGGCTACAACCCGGAAATGGTCTGTCGGCAGTCTTCGGTGAGGTCTCTTCCGGCCGCCATTGCTGTGACTCCAGGCCACGCATAAATTTGTATTGCTAGACAAGCACTCTTTACTACTACTAAGGCAGTTTCAGAACGAGCCAAAAAAGTGACTAAAATCAAGCGTAGGAGAGGTATGATAGCTGCTGCCATCTCTTGACACCAAGCGACAAAATTTCTAAACTATCGACAAATGTGCAGATCATGACTTCCAGACCAACGTAGTTTCCAAAGTCTGCATGGTCTGCAATTAAAACTGAGTCCTTGCAACACGGAGTCAGCATCATCATTCTTTATATCACTTCCACACTGGGCCCCGAACACAGTGTTTGGTGACTGGGCTCCGACTTGTACCCACTAGCAAAACCCGACAACCTTCCTTCCGTATCCTTTTCCGAACTGAACTCCGCCATCGTATCCAAGGCCCCGACTTTAGTTAATCTTTCTCTTGCTACAACATTTTCGTCGCTATCGTTGTTCCTTTCTCCCATCCCTCTCCCATCCGCTCCTCTTGCTTTCCATTTATCTTGCTATTGCTTATCAGCGCTCCAAGAGTCAAACCTTTCCCTAAAGTGTCTGCGATCTGACCCTTTCCACACTGAAACAGGGGGGTCGGAGTCAGCGTCTCAAGTCCCGACTTCGAGCAGGATTTGATAGTCGGGGGCGCGGGCCGCCCCCCGCCCGAGGTCGGACCTGAATCAGACTCCAGTGTGGAAAGGTCAGGCTCGGACCCGGGGTGGGTCCGGACTTTTTTCCCCAGTGTGGAAGTGGTATTAAACATAAGAAGCCCCGAACGGTAATTCAACACTATGTTTATTCTGCTACGGGGAAGGGTAGTTGAAGGAGAATTCGAACAGAATTTTCGAAACCCACCGAGATTTACATCGTGATGCTCGGAATGTTAGCATAATTCATATAAACATTAGCTGGTTACCAAAGGAGCTATTGCTAACTTCCCTATAGGCAACAACAATAGATGAAGGGCAGCACAAAAACGTTATCTTGTTCCAAACAAACAAACAAAAAAAAAAACAAACAAAAACACAAGCACACAAAGACACACAAAATCTAAATTGAATAGGAAGGTTGCCACCAGGGGATAGTAACTCGTACAGTCACAATGTAACGTCACAGAAGTGTTACTAGTGCAAATAATGTTCACCCGTGAAGAAGGACCGCAGAAGCACAGACTACATAGCGCTGGTGACCGTAGCTTAAGCCGGCCCACAGTGGATCGAGTTCAAAGATGCCAGCAAATAGACATTCCGCTGTCTCAAATTTCCACAACATTTCTACAAACTGCGTATGGCAAATGTCAGCTAACATAATTTACCTTCACACTCTCCTCAGCATGCTCTCTTAAGCTTGCTCGCCTCAGCGTGTTGTTTGCCAGCCATTTTTAAGCTGCGTGATTGTAACATAAGAGTGGCTCGTTGGGACACACCACAACTTCTTTCAGCCCACACAAAAACTTTTATGACACCAGAAAAGATGGCCGCTGGTGTTGCTGCTGTTGTAGTGTAGTGTATGTGGTGGTGGAACGCCGAAGTTCCGGTTTCGTGAAAGTTTTGTGCAAGGTAAATTAGTAGGTAGTGACGCTTTTCTGAAAACGTGGGGTAAAGAAAGACCTGCTTCCACCAACGGCACCAGAAGGCAGCACTTGTCTGGTTCTCGTCGGAGCCGAAACTTAAAATAGAAAATGGTGGCGTCGTTGCCATGGTAACCATTGTAATAGCTACAATACCTGCGGAAACAGACGCAATACTCGTGCGTGGGCATCATCATCAGGGCAAGTAGAAAAACTTATTCTGTGTTCGATTCAAACTGCGTATAGATCGTTACAATAAACATAAACCACGGATGATGCTTCAGTCTGAAAGGGCGATGAGCACGCTTGTCGGGCGTTCTCGGAACACAAAACCATGTGTTAAACTTAGCTCCATTCCTAACGACAACCCGTTTTAAAATCGAATGTTGGATTAAAAAAAAGTAAAACGTTCAGCCAGTTCTGATCTTTCTTAAAATGATTTTAATGTCCTAATCTGAATTATAGTATATTTTAAACGATTAATTTTGTATTCTAATCGTGATCAATTTATTTTAGTGACGCTAAATAGTTTTAATCCCCATGATGCTTTGCTCTTCCGCTACTTGACGACAGCGCCCTCTGGGGGTAAATCGTTGAAAGCAGGTACTTCTTTCGTCCCAAATGTTTACCGTTGTAAGAGAAAGAGTGACACTACTTTATATTCTTCCACCCTGGTTTTGTGTCTTGAAAAAAAAGTTGTTGTCTATCCAAGTGTCCCAATGAGCCGCCGCAGTAACAACTCGCGTTTCTTCCCGTTTGCCCTCCAAGCAACCCTAATTGATGATGACGTCACTATATCGTGCGTATAACCACAGCCACCTACAGTAAAGGCCGGATCAGATCTAGACAAATTAGGCGCGTAATAACAACCATTGACATAGAAGGAAGCGCAAGTTTGCTAGGTACTGCTATCTCTACACCAAGCGGCGAAATTTCATTCTAACCGACGAGGGTTCCAAATTCTGTCTACCGATGACGCCACTTGGCAAACTTGTCGCATCGGTTTTTGTCGCGCCTTCTAGCGGAGCAGTGTGGAAGGTAAAGCTGATCCGTCCTTTACTGTAGGTGGCTGTGGTATAACGCTTGCTGAGTGTTGTCTTCCATGGGAACATGCTCCTCCGACATAAAGTGAGCAGTTGCCACGAAATGAAAGCCAGCTGAATCTAGTGCTTGCTTGCAGTAAGCAAAGAAATGCACAAAAAAATCTCTTTTAATACAACAAACAACCTGTGTGCCTCCTTTATTAAAACTTTACGTCATCGTGCACCTGGGGGCAAGCTGCAAAGATCAACGATATTACTGCACTAAATGGTGCCACGGTAGATTCTTTATATTCTACCGTGGCGCCAGCAAGTTGCAGTAATATCGTTAATCTTTACAGATTGCTTCCAGGTGCACAAGGTCGTGCCAAATTTTTACTCAATAATGAAAGAGGCATGTGGCTTGTTTGTTGTGTTAAACGATATTTCTTTGGCTTGCTGCGAGCAATCGCTAGAGATAACTAGATATCACTAGATGGCGCTAGATGCTGCATGCTTTCGTTTGGGGGCAACGGCCTTTAAGTCCACTTTTCGCTCCGCCAATAACCTACGTTTTTATATTAAATGCTTTAAGTTTTGTGTGATTTACACTTTTCGCTCAACTACAGTTTCGTCCCAAAATTCAAAGGATCGCTGTGCATCAATTATGGAATGCAGCGACGCAACTCACAGCCGTGTGGTTAGGCTACAAAATAAATATTGTTTCTCATACGCTCCTGCGTCGATAATTACGGGCCGCATCACTCTTTTTTAGTGTTAAATAAATAAATAAAAAATAAAAATATTCTGCGCAAATCAAATCTCGAATAGTTATCTTTTTCTTATTACTTTACTTTGGGCATTAAACGTGCTGGTTTGTTAGCTAACAGCAGCCTGTTGTCCAGCACTACGGTGGCTGTGGACAAGAGAAAAGCTACTTACTGTTCGGGCAAAGAACGCCGAGCAATAACATAACTTGTCACATAACATAATTTGTTAACTTAGCTGTTGCTGAGAACTCAAGTGTTATCATTCTTCATTTCCATTGAACATTCCTTTGCACAACACAAGGAAACCAACATATCTTGCAGTTTAATAAATACAAACACAAAAACAAAAATACAAAAAATAATTGAATTTGTGACTGAATCTTTGTCTTTTTCTAGTATAATTTTAATATTTAGTATAGACTATTTTGTTTGATGTTGGATACACAGTTCACACATCAGAAACTTGGAAATTCGGTCATGTTTAATTTTTTCGTGTTTCGTGTTAACCTTAACACGTCATATTTTATGCCTAAGAAAACCAGGTTTCAAAATATGTGTTTCTTGTTGCTGGAAAAAAAAAACTACCACCTGTTTATTTTTGCATAAGTTCATCGAACGTAGCTGTCTTCCTGGAGGTTTTTCAGTGCTCAGTAACCGCCGGCGCCGTAAATCGACTGCACATCTGTTCTGCGCAGCCCCTCTATTATATAAGCACATTCGCGCATTCGTTTGGCCATCATTTTTCCTCCAGAGCGTGTCTATGCCGGTCTGTCTTCCAACATCCTGAAGATCCTCGAGCCACTCCTTTGGAAGAAAAAAGATGTCTGACTCACCCGCCGAGGTTATCTCCCGACCGTGCCAACTGTCAATTCCAATGCCCTCTCAACTGCAATTTAACCATCGACTTCGAACATGAATGCGAATGCCGCTTCACTTCTTTTGAACCCTCTACATCCGACCACGAATTCGGACCCGAATGTGAATGCCATTGCACAGGTAGCCAACACTGCCACAACTTCCCCGATACAAGCAGGCTAGCATTCGAGAATCTCAAGCTAGAACCTTTCCACTTTTGAAGCGGTTTTTCAAGAAACTCACCAAACCTACCTTCGTCTCAAGCAACAACGAAAACATACGCTAGAAGCCGAACTCTCACCCAAACAACCACGGGATTTATCGTCACATTTGTCCAGAAGCCACTTCATCTCACAGTCTGACGTTAACAAATTGATGGATCAAGCTGTCACTGATTTCAGTCACCGCAATTCAACCACCATGCCGCCTCCCTCTGTCATGGCATCTGTCAAAGCAAGGAGGACTGACGAGTGGGTTGCCACCACGTCAACATCAAGCCACAAACATTCTTCATCGGCCCATCACCACTGAAAAAAGTCCCATTCTTCACCTCACCACTTGCCGGTGATCGCTGCCGACCCGATTCCCGAAATCGCAGACCCTGACGGCTCGAATGTTGACTCTGCATCCCTCTTGAACCAATGCATAGCGAATGTGAATGGGAATGTGAATGCGAATCCGTACACGAATGTAACTGTGAATACGAATGCAACCCTTCCACTAAATCCCCCAACTCCAACCACGAATGCTAATGCGAATGCACCACTGACCACGAATGCCAAGCGCATTCGTTTCCCGGATCCATCGGCTGACGATAGCGCCACCATCCCTCTTGCTGATCTTTTGAAAACAGCGGAAGAAATCATACCTGATCGCTTCTTGTACAAACCCGCCAAATCTTCTGACGATCCCGTTACTAACAGAGGCTTAACTACAGGCTTTGGACTCGCCTTACATGAAAAGAATGTCAAACAACAACCTTTATTAGGTCAATCCACAACTCTTCTCACTTGCCTGCTACGCAACAGTAGCGTCATCCTGCGGCGTGGTGACGCACTTGAACTGAACAAGGAACTTCCCCACCAAAAGCAGACTGAGAATCCTCCTTTTTTTAGACCAACAGGGGACAGTTCAACCGCAACAAAAAAATTCCGAATCCGAATTCCTTACAGCAGAAGTCAAAATGGACTTTGGAACAGCCCCTCATCTTCCGAAACGAGTTGAAATCCCCTCCTCTGTGCTCTTTGAAATGGATAAATGTATTCGATTAGGCCTATTCGCTGCATCTCAAGCAGACATTTTGAACACGGCCATTAATGCACTCTGCAAGAAACTCTCTTCAGATCCTTCTGCATCAGAGATTAAAGTCCTCTCCAATCTCATTCCTCAACTCTTTCAGAAAACAGGTTTCTCAACTTATCATGCACTGAACTGGCTCACTCGTGCATTATTTAACAACACCCTCCTTATGCATGACATCGCTCTCCTCACTACAGCCTCAAATCTAAAGGACTCAAACGAAATTCAGGCTAAGAAACCTACCCCTCCACGAGCCTGACACCCTGTTTCACGGCATAATTCGCAGCTTGGCAACCTCATCAGGACATATTAAGGAAGCCCAAGCCTTTCAAGAACCAATCCTCATTATAAAACTACTCCAAGCCTTTCCCACACAAATATGCTCCAACCCAACGTCCTGAAGAGTCATGGCCAAGAACAAACTCCAGGCCTCTAACACCGAGAACCGGAGAAATGATCACAACCAGCCTTTTCGTTCCAACCAATCATTTCGCTCAAACCAATCATCGAGGAACTTTCCCACCAAAAGTCGAAGCCGCAATGACAAGGGAAACCCCTCAAATAAACAAAGTAGATTTTCATCACCAGGCAGGAAAAATTAATCCAAGACACACCAATGACGCCATATACCAGCTTCGTTACCCAGTTGGCACTCACCTACAACACCACTTTCCAGCGTAACATAAATTAACAAACAACCAACAGGTCCATTCAATCATCCAAGAAGGCTTTCGCCCAACCTTCAACTCGAAACCACCTCTTCCTCAATCCCCACCATGGGAACACGCATCTCAACCAACCGCAAAATTACATAACTACTCGAGAAGAAGGCAATCCAAGAATGCAATCCCCCATTCGGGCAGGGATTCTACAGCCACATTTTCCTCAGACCCAAGAATTCAGGAGGAGAAAGGATGATTTTCAACCTAAAACCACTGAATCAACACATGGAAAACCAACATTTCAAGATGGAAACTTTGGAATCAATTTGATTTTCTCTAAAACTCAACGACTGGGCTGTATCAATAGACTTAGAAGATACCTATTTCATGTCCCATTCCATGCTTCCATCCAACATCTCTTTTAGTTCCTTTATCAAGACAAAGTCTACCAGTTTCGTTCCTTCCCTTCGGACTAAACTCGGCACTGAAAGTTTTTGCTCTGGTCCTAAAACCTATTCAAGCTTACTTACACCAGAAGCAAATGGAAGCAAGCACCTACCTAGACGATTGGCTACTAAACAACCAAGATCCGGTCGTGCTCCAGAACAACACAGATTACACACTCAATCTCCTCAACCAACTGGACTTCGGCGTGAACGTCAAGAGTCAAGACATCAATCAGCACAGAACATCGTCCTGGGGGTAGATATCCACCTCAAGATAGCAACTATCAGACCCTCACCAGACTGAGTGGAAATTTGTTTACTACACAAACGCTGATTTTGGCAACAACCGAACCATTCTCTCGCAGAACCAAACACCTTCATTGGGAAAATGGATTCAATGGAGAACTTAATCCCTTATGGCAGATGGATGGCCAGACCATTCTTTCACTTCATGATCGACACATGGGGAACCACACAGTTCCACCCGTATAATCGTCTCCAAACCGGCCCGAATTTTCCTCTGGTGGTCAGACGTCCACACTCTCACACGGTCAGTTCCACTGCACGAACCTCAACCGAACCTCCAGCTGCTACCCGATGCTTCAATGGAAGGATGGGAAGCCCACATCGGACACCTCGAGACTTCCGGAACTTGGACGGAACAAGACAAGGACCACATCAACGTTCTAGAACTCAAGGCCGCTTTCAACGCCCTTCTCGAGGAAAGGCAATACAAGTCCAGGCCGACAACACGACGGCAGTTGCATACATCAAGAAAGAAGGCGGTCCAGGTCCTGGAAACTGCATGAAGTAACATTACCTTTGCATTCATCTCGGAACAACAGTTCTCCCAATTGCACATCCTAGGCAGCAGGAATGTCATTGCAGACTCTCTATCTCGCAAGAAACCACCAACAGGGGAATGGATGCTAAAGAAATCCATCTGCGAATTACTTTTCAACATCTGGGGCACCCCAATGATAGATCTATTCGCCACGAGGCGCAATGCCAGACTTCCTCTCTTCATAAGTCCAGTCCCTGATGGACGAGCAGCGGCAGTAGACACCTTGACCTTCCCATGGGAGAACCTATATGCTACCTCACCTTCCGTTCAAACTACTCCCACAAATCCTGGAGAAGATTCATCAATCCGGCAGCCTCTTACTGCTAAAAGCTCCGAACTGGCCAGCAGCAGCGTGGTTTCCACTCCTTCTGAACCTTCTAGTAGACGATCCAAGAAGCCTTCCAATGATACCAGAGCTACTCACTCTACAAGAGGGATGCAAGACACATCAAAATCTACACACCCTACATCTGCACGGGTGGCTACTATAATCAAACTCATCAGAAAGGTAGTAATTCATAAAATGGAAGCATCCAGAATCACAAGTCTGGCAATCAAAACATCAACCAACCGAATCTACAACAGCCAGTGGACAAGATTGTTTCATTGGTGTGACAGAAGGAAAGTCAATCTTGTCAATCCCTCTATTGCCGGACTGTTAATATTTCTCAACACACTTTTCTCCAAAGGACTAAAAGGCTCCACCATTCTGGTTTACCACTCAACACTCAATTCCGTAGTCAAAGCTGCAGGAAGCAACCATCTACTCGACGACTACAAGATATCGTCCCTAATTAGATCTTTTGAAATGGAATGACCAGCAAAACGGAAAAACTCTCCATCGTCTTGAACTCCCACCTGAAAGATCCATATGAACCACTCCTAAACAGCCCCATGACCATCCTAACTCAAAGATAGTCTTTCTCATAACCCTCGCCTCGAGTCTACGCTGCAGTGAAATACAAGCTCTCTCAGCTGACCCAACATTCTGCGTATTCGCTTCCGACAACACCCACATCACGCTACCTCGAGGAGCTGACTGCCGGGCCAAAACGCAAAGACCCTGTGTACCATTCAAACCGATCGTCATTCTGGCCTTGACATACATCGCTGGACAGGAACCCGAACGTCACCTTTGTCCCGTCCGTGCACTACGGTACTACCCTACCAGCACGAATAACGAAGGCATTAGCAAAGGAAGAACTCAACTCGTTCTACCATTTAAAAGAAATTTGGGTGAAACTTCGGCTGCCACCACATCAAACTGGATTCCCGAGACGATTCAGCGCGGTTACGACGACACCAACATAAATTGCAATGACAAGGGTATAAGAATCACAGCACACTAGTTAAGGGCACTCTCCACCTCCTGGGCATTCCACAACGCCGTTCCAGTCCCGGACATCCTCACTGTTGGCTTCATGGCGAAACAGCTCCGTCTTCACAAGCTACTACATCAGAGAGATGAAGAAGAAAGCCAATGGACTGCAGCGTCTGGCTGCATCGTAGCTGCCAGATGTGTAATTCAACCCCCTTAAGGACACAGAAACGAAGACGGAAGCAAGCCTTCATCTCTAAACCAATGGTCCTTTTCAGGGCCACCAAATACTACAAAAGAGACCAAATTCTTATTATCCTGTTTTCTGAATAAAGTGAGAAGTTTTGTAAAACTTTTTGAGAGAACAGCCGGCTCGTAACCCTTGGGAACTCGTCAGGGTGGTGCCCGCCACCAGACTCTGACGAGGACTAACTGTTTATGCAAAAATAAACAGGTTATGGTTTTTTCCAGCAACAAGAAAGACAATTTTGTCGGCCCTCCAGACTGTCTGGCTGAAAATTGTTTCTTTTGCTGGAAAAATACGTTACCAAACCTACCCTACCTCCCATCTTGTGTAACGCCTGACATATTGAGAGGAAAAATGATGGCCAAACGAATGAGCGAATGCGCTTAAATAAGAGAGGGGCTGCGCAGAACAGATGCGCAGTCGGGTTATGGCGCTGGCAGTTACTGAGCACCGAAAAACCTCCAGGGAGACAGCAACGTTCCAGGAACTATGCAAAGACAAACAGGTTATGTTTTTTTCCAGGGGTGCCCGGCAAATTGTCTTTTTCACATTATTATCATAAATAAAAATAAAAAAGCTTCCCGCCAATATCGACTTTTGAGAACCAAGGTATTTATTTTTTCCGTTCGAACTTCTTTACGTGCGATGGGAAAACCAAACGTTCTGCAACTTTTCTGAACTTTAACCATTTTCACGCTGTAAGTACAGATTTTTTTATTGAACTGTGAAACATGGTGGGTTAATCTTGTATACGCTTCTACGCAACATGTAATGTTTCGTGTTGGTGG
>JAHWFP010216547.1:0-14953 GCA_023313725.1 Lithobius niger | reverse complement strand
AGAATTTGTTGATCAAGCACCTCGGTGAGTATGGTGGGGGACAGGGAGGGGCCATAGCGGGTATATCGAGGGATTCCATTGCTGGCTCGATTCATAAGCTAAGAATAATGTGTACCATATTTCATGGCTTTTAGCTCGATGTTCATGATTAGCCCAAATTCTGGCTTGTAACAGCTGTACTACACCTGGAGATCGAGCCAATAAACCGATGCTCAAGTTTTAAAGCTTAAAACATGGTTATGAATAAGGCTTATGGCCTTTTGAACTCTATTTTAATGTAACTACAATTATTGATGTTGTTCTTATTTGGGAAATTTTGCTCTCACCTAGAGATCGAACCAAAGAACCGATTTTCAATTTTTACAGCTTAAAATTGAGTATTAAAAAGGCTCTCTTATAAGAGTTATTTTAAAGTGATTACAGTATTCTTTTCCGTGTTATTTTTGCTGAAACACTTAAGCGTATAAAATACGGATGTAAGCCTTCAAAATCTTAAAGCCCTAAAGCAATAGATTAGAAAAAGACATGTAAGCCATCAGCGTCACACTAATACTTTTAAATGAAGCTCTGGCTTGTTTTTTGGAATGCTGGAGATTCTTTTATACATATTAGTGCGACGCTGATGGCTTACATGTCTTTTTCTAATATCTATTCCTGTTGGGCTGTAAAATTTTTAAGGCTTACATCCGTATTTTATACGCTTCAGCATTTTTAATGCTTATTTGATATCATTGCCAAACAGCAGTTTACAATTCGTTGTAGAAGAGCAAGTACATAGCAGAGCGAGTACATAAACTCCTTGGAGATGTCATGAATGGCTTGACCCATACCCATGGGACGATCAAGCTTTATTTTTAATCTTCTGTGCTCCACCAAGACAGTACCACCATTTTTTGATACTTGAATTGCGGTTTACTTACTTGTACTGAGTACTGTCTTGGGGTGAGTGCAACCTTAAACTATTTGAAGCAGCATACGTTCATCTGTGTCCGACCATAAACGCTGTTGTTTAACAGTTTGAAGACGTTTTTTTCGAAGTTATTAGCGGCTTCTTGATGCCTGTTGGTGTTGAACTCAATGTAGGGATTAAGCCAAGATTGCTGACGAAACTTTTGGATACAATGTACCTTTTTTAGCACCTTTCCTGCTACAGCCCTGGTAATGATTTGAAAGTGGATACAATACACCAATTAATATTGTAAATTTAGCTAGAGTTAGAATAGATGACTGGAATTTAATTCCAGAAATAAACGGACACAGGTTGACTTTAGCAGTGGATAGTGGTTCTGATCTGACTCTACTGCCTGTAAAATGGTATTACAGTTACTTTACAGATGTACCTTTACATCTAGCAGGATTCATCTTCGTTCTTGAATTACAAAGCCTGTGGGAGAATGCGAGCTAACTGTGTCCATTCATGGTAAAACTGAAAAGGTTACAGCCATAATTTATCTGGGTAATAGCAAACCTGTTATGGGTAAAGTATGGCTGGACACTTTAGAAGAAGATATCAGTAAATTTTTTAGGAAACATTTACTGATATCTTCATATAAAGTGTACTTTACCCATAACAGGTTTTCTATTCTTCCGAAATAAAAAGTGTCACACACAGCCAAGTAAACACCATTTGGGAAACAGACATTTTTTAACGGTTTCCCAATTTATTTTAACTGGGATGGGCACTTAAAAAGAATTTTAAGCTCAAATGAGGTTAAAGCCTGACACAGTACCAAAATACTGCAAGCCCCGACGTGTATCTCACACAGTTAGAAGGAAAGTAGTGGCAGAATTAAATAGACCAGTTAAGGAAGGTATTCCGAAGCCATTAGATTGTTGCGCTTGGACAAATCTCACTGTTGTGATTTTTAAGCCTGATGGTAGTGTCTGAATTTTAGGTGACTACTATGGCACTGTAAACCCACAATTCGAAATAGAATACCAGCTACTACTTAGAGCTGAAGGTTTGTTCAGTAAATTGGCGAGGTGTAACACCTTATGTATCATTGATCTACGCCACACTTTTCTGCAGATAGAGCTCAACGAGGCCTGTAAAATGCCTCCTCTTACAATTCAATTAACAGTTATAAAGGGTTGTTTCAGTGGCAAAAACTTCTGTTTGGCCTTACTAGCAGTTCAAGAATTTTTTTAAAAGCAAATTGAGTGTGTCCTGCAAGAAATTCCTTTGGCGTATCCATGCAGTCGGTTGGTAAGGAAAAATTGAATGGTGAAACTCTCCTGGGTGTCTTGCAAGCTCTGCAGGATATTGGGGTTAACGCCAAAAAGTTGCAAACTTAACCAGACTAGTATGAAGTACTTGGGTTTCCAACTTGACAGAAATGGAGTCTCGAATCAGCCTGAAGTGCTTAATGCAATAAAGCTAGCCCCTGACCCCTCAAACAGTCAAGAATTAAATTCTTACTTAGGCTTTATAAATCAGTACTAAAAGTTCGTTCCTCATCTTGTAAGGCAGTAGACAATTAGTTTCAAGGCAAGGCTCAATTCTAATTTACTTCTCACTGTATAGCTAGGGGACTATACATCTATAGCGTCACATATTAGGCATCGGCCAGAATTTAACCGTCTGTCCGACCCTATAGGCTTCCAGAGATCCAACCTCTCAGTCAGATCTCTCCCACCAATTCCCGAGTCGTCGAGCTCGAGCTTATTATATAGCAGCCCGAGCCCTAGCCTCGTAACCAGCGGGTTACGGCTAAAAACAGTGCGATCCGGTTCTAACTGGAGTCGAACAATAGAACACTCTCGCACCCAACTGTTGGGCGCTGTGGCAACTCCCGCGTGTCCACAGTGGTTACCAGCATACGGCAACAGCTCTGTTAACGGCAAGGTGCACCAAGGAGCGCTAGTTCCGTAGGTTGCGTGTTGCCGTTATGTAAACCGTTACATCCCCCTGCCCTAAGAGTTTGCTTAGGTAAAGGACGATGTGCCTTTGCGTAACACTATGAGTACCCTCCCATACAACGAGTTTAGAACCCATAAATCGTGTTGAGCAAGTTATTCAATAAAATACTTAAAATCTATACAGAGTTTCAAGAAACTACAGCCTAATGTGGCCCATGCAATAAGCTTATTTCTACAACACTGTACAATCTTCGTTACGATGCACTTTACATATGTACTGCTTTGCTCCAGTATGACAAGAGAACCATTATATACACCACAAAAGTTCCACTTAAAGTTTGTGACTCCCACATTTAAACGTTTTCTTTCCACGGTGTACGTGTGTGTGTGTACTATCACTTAAAGTCAATAAAAAGCCAAAAAATGTGCACAAAGAAGCAAATGTGCACATTTTTGGGCTTTTTATTGACTTTAACTTGAATTGGGCTGCCTTTCTACACTGTACTATCACTTCACATCCCTAAGTTGATTTTATTATGATCAACTATGCGTTTTTGTTTTCAGACTTTTGACCTTAGGTCTCATTCCTCACATTTAACTGGCTTCTTTTCATCTAAACACCCGAATTTATGCAACCTTTGCACTAAGTTCTGTCTTTTTCCTTTAAACTTTGCACTTAAGTTTTTGGTTTACCAGTTACTTTAACTCAGGTCGGTAAATTACTTCTTTTAACTTCTGTTAATTTTTTTGTTCCAACATTATTTTTCTCTAATGCACATCACTTAACTTTTTGATTGTTTTAAATTTCTGCGTTTTTAAATGCATTGAAATTCTATCATTTGTTGCTTTTTGTTCATTTGCAATGGGGGTTTGGGTAAAGATTACAGGTATCTTTTATTTCAGAAAAAAATTCAACTTTTTTTTTCATTTGGTTTGCTGCACTTCACTTCGTTTGCCTGTTGAAGGTCTTAGTCCTTGGAATTCTTCGTTCCGGTGCTTTCGCCTGGCACTTCCATGTCCACCACATCATGTGGGCCCAAAAGAAATTGTTCATCTTCCTCCTGGCAGAAGTTGCGAAGTTGATGGTTTGACTAGATTTTCTGTGGGTTGTCCTTTCGTCAGAATGTCCGAGAGTTCGGTTGTGTCCTTGGATTTTGGCTTCTTGGCGGTGGTTTTGACGATTGGTACTCCCCACGGATTTTCCATTCTTGGCAGCAGGTCGTTTGCAGACTTCATCCGTACTCTCTCCGTGATTGGATGTCCTCGTTGGCCCAACTGAAGTTCGTAGTTGTCCAGCACTTCATCCCAATACGACCTTGACATTGTTACACGAAGGTTTTGAGAAAAAATATTTCCGGCCATAATCCCCCGTCCAGACTTGTGTTGACACGTGCTGCTGCCTCAAAGTTGGAGTTTGGGTTGATTTGTCGCTCATCTTTGACTTTGGCGGGGGGGGGGGGCAGGACGTCTCTTCCTTGACTGGCGTTGGTGTTTCTTGCTGTTGCTGCTGTTGGATCGCTGCTTAGGTAGACATCCTTCGGGGTGCCAAATTTCCTGGAGCGGTGGATTTTTGGTTGTCCGATCCCGATGCTGTTTACTTTGTAGCACCCTCTGCAGCCTTGGCTTCAAACTTCTTAATTGCAGCATCTTTACCCTTCTTCTTATATCCTGGTGATGGCTGTCGATTTTCTTTCTCTCCATCCTTCTTACTTTCTTTTCTTCCTTCCTCTTTCCTCTCGTCCTTCTTCTCCATCCTGAGTTTCCAGACTTTCTTCTATTTTTTTATCTCCCAACCTTCCTTCTGACGGCTGCGGCGAATTGCTGCACAGATCCAACAGTTTACGTTTGATACGTTTGAAAAAATACGCCTTTTCGTCCATCTGCACAGGTTCACTTCGGGGGTTTGTTTATGTAAATCCATGCAAATCTGCCCGCAGATCCTTTAAACCCCGGAAGTATTGCACGACTGTACCACGCCCGTTTCAACTCGCCGGTTTTGTAATCTGCTCTAGTTATGTTGCTGCTGGTTTGCAGCATTGCTTCACAAGCAAGGATTGGATTACCAGGTGAGAAAGAAAATGCTTTTAATCTATTGGAGTTCCGATATTAGTGAAATTGTAAAAAAAAACGTTTCCAGGTGGTTGTCAAGGCAGAAATGGACCTACGCCATTTTCTCCTTCTAACCTCCCTGTTTTAGATTTTTATTTCCCGGGAGTGGGAGAATTAGGCCACCGCCCACTTCCCCCTCCCCAATTCCTATCGTTTTGGCAGGGGAAAGAGTGGCCAATGCCTCCCCCCCCCCCCCCCGTCTCCTTTAGACAAAAGTGAGTGGTACAAAATACATTTTGAATTCTGTATTTATGCAAATTTTCGTGTTGAATGAGCTTGGAAATGCCTCATGATGCTACGCGCTTCCTTTTTCATTCCCTTCCTTTTCACTTATTTTTATTGCAGCAACATCACATGTATGCCAATAGTTTGTAACCAAAAAGTGTAAATCTTGCGATTTCATGGTTTTAGGGCTGAAAACCGACCTAATGTGGTTACACATAAAAAATTTTAACCTGCATTATTGTTCCGACCTTATTGTCCCCCCCCCCCGTTACCTTTCTTTCGCAAGTTGTAAGGATGGTTTGGTTTGTAGGTAAATGCTGGTGTATTTTTCATCTTTTTAGGTATAACCTTGGTATTTTCGAGTTCAGTGACTGTTGGTGGGGTCATATTTGCAGGAAAATAGAATGGTTTGAGCTGTGCAATATTCACATATGGTCCTGCAAATTTCGGGGGAAGGGATGAGGCTACCCCTCGAGTCGTATTTGACAGGATGTGTGTGTGGCGGATGACATAATCTCCACCTTTAGGGTTAGAGGTTTATGCTGTCTGTCATAATAGACCTTTTTCTGTGCCCTAGATGTTTTCATGGACTGCTTAGCCAACTTAAACATCTCAGAAAAACGCTGCACGATCTCCATTTGAACCTTGGTCTGGTTTTTGGTTTTTGCGGGGAGCGGTCTTGCCGTTAGTTGAGAGATCATACCCCCACGAGTTTCGTCCGATGTTCAGTTCACTAGGAGTAAACTTACTAGACTCGTACACAGAACTTTGCATTGCAAATGCAAATTCCTGCAAATGAAGATCCCAATCACAGTGAGAGGCAGTGAAACAACGTAACATGTGCTTTATTATTTTGTTATGTCTCTCAGTAAGATAAGGGATTGGGTAATGGGTTTTGATTCCCCATGACTTCCGCAAACTATGCCAAATGTTAGCTATGAAACAAGGCCCACTGTCGGAAAAAATTCTGTCGAAAAAACCCAACGGAGCACGACTTCTTTCACACATTTTGCCGCTTGTTTCGCTTTAGCCGTCCAGAGAGCAAAAAGTTCAGGCAAGGAACTAAATTCGTCCAGGACTACAAGTATCCAGCGTATTCCTCTTTGGGTTGTCACTAAAGGCCCGATAAGGTCAACTGACACTCTCTTCCAAAGAGTATTAGGAGGATCCACTGTGGTCAGGAGTGCAGCGGGTTTTGAAGTTTCAGTTTTGCAAGTCTGGCACCTCTCACAGCTACCTATGAACTCTACAATGTCCTTCTTCATACCAATCCACCCCACCAAGTCCTGCATCCTTTTCAGAGTCTTGTAAACTTCAAAATGGCCTCCCAGAGGTGAGCTGTGAACTGCACAATCACATTGTGACGTAGCGACACTGGTAAACATGCCCTGAAACGTGTGTTGCCTTCAACTACGTCACGAGCGCTACGTGAAACAAAAGTTCTGCACAAGATCCCATCACCCAAGCAGAGCCTAACAGGGGCAAGGATGCTTCCATTATCAGCTGGAGGCCTTCCAGCTACATTGCCTAGTCTAGCACTATGGCGCAATGACCACTTGTGACCAACCTGCACCAGTCGGGTGTCTTCCAAAGTTGGAAATCTGCTGGGATTCTCGGTTACTTGTACGTGTTCCACCTTACAATCTGCTATCAGTGTGGGTTTTTGTTCCTCATCCTCATACATCCTGGAGATTGCATCTGCCACTTGGTTTTGTAAACCCTTCTTGTAACGAATCTCAAAATCCATTCCTTGAAGTTCAGGTGGCGTGCCAGTCTTCCTGAAGGCTGTTCCAAGGACTTCAAGAATGCCAGAGCACTGTGGTCTGTCTCAATTAAGAAATGGTCATTTTCAATGTAAGGTCTGAACTTACGGACCGAAAACATCACCGCACCCATTTCCAATTCAGAGACACGGTGCTTTTTCAGCATCTGTCAGTTTGCGTCCAGCAAATGCTACAGGGACGAGCCCACGTCCTTCGACGTGTTGGGAAAGCACTCTGGCAAAACTGGAAATCGAGGCATCCGCCGATATTTCGAACCTCCTATCCAAGTCTGGCAAAGCTAAGACACACCCTGATAAACTGTCTTTTAGCTCTTGTACTGCAGTTGAGTGTGTGTTCTTCCACTCCCAAACTGCATCTCCCTTCAGTAATTTGTAAAGTCAATCTGCTTGGACATGAAAATCTTTGATGAATGCTCTGTAAAACCCATCATCCCCAGAAATTGTCGGAGCGACTTTACATTACTAGGCTCTGGATATTCCTGGATTACCAATACCTTCTCAGGCAGCAGGGACAACTCATGTGGTCTTTTGAGAGATTTCCTTTGCACAGAATTGAACTTTTGTCAGATTTACTGTGAGGCCTGCACTTCCTAGCCTGCCTAACACATCTGAAATATAGTCTAGGTGGCTCTGGTAATCTTGGCTGAAGATTACAAAGTCGTCAACATAATCATTGTATGGGAATACGTAGCATCCCCCAAAACCATGTCCATCAAGCGCGCAAAGGATGCTGGTCCATTGCAGAGCCCGTATGGCATTTTTTTGAACTGCCATGATCCCATATGACAAGGAAACAGGTGTACTTCTTGCTTTCAGTTTCCATTCCTATTTGCAAAAATCCTGATTTCATGTCAAGAACTGTAAACCACTTTGCTTTACCAAGCATGGAAAATACCTGGCGTGCATTGCTGGTAGGCTGTGAGTCCTTTACCGTCTTACTGTTCAAAAGGCGGTAATCCAAACAAAATCTTTTAGCCCTCGCCTCCTCCTTTTTAGGAGCAAGACAGGGTACAGCCCCCCAGGGTGACACAGAGCATTCTATCACATCTTCCCTGATCCATTCGATCATCTGGGCTTCAATAATAGCTCTTGTCTCCTTGTTTACAGGTCTATGAGCCAACCTACTGGGTTTTGCACCAGGTTCCACTCGATTTTGTGTTGGCAGAGGTGAGTGCTGCCTCGTTTAGATGTTAACACATGTTTGAATTTGTGTAAACATTTTCTCAGCTGCTTTCGTTGTGCATTTGAGCAATGAGCTTGTTGAATTTTTACTTCCAACAAAACATCATCTTTTGCACGCCTCTCACTACTTCCACTTTCAATTGCTTAAATTGCTCAATTTTCGTTTAATTTGCTTTTGCAAAAGGAATAGTTTATTGTTCCTCTGGCCCGACACGCCAGCCACCATTTTGGATATCTGGAATGAGGCCATTCCGACCCAAGAAATCTCGTCCTAAAATAACGCTGTGTGCTGCGTTTTCTAGAAGCAAAAAAGTCTGCTGCGCAGAATAACCACCAAGCCAACGTACCGTAGCTCTACAATAACCAGCTCCTTGGATATTACCAGCCGCTAAGATGAAGGTTACACAGCAATCCCTGTGCCACTTTATGCCCTTTACCTGCAAAGTACGTGCTATAGAACCGGAAATTATACTTGAACTGGCACCCGTGTCGATGAGTGCTAAAAAAGGTTCTCCTGCCACTTTAATGTTAATTAAAGGCACATTGTCTGATTTAGTCTCCTCTTCAACACCTTTGAACAGTCGCACATTTGGTGCAAAGACACGCTTTAACGTGCCTTTCCACAGTCCAGCCCTAGCTCTCCAATCAGTGCTTTTCCCGGTCGTAATGCGGTTTAACCATGTTAACGACCTTCTTCTGCGTTTTTGATTTCTTAGGACATGTGTTGAACCTGTGACCCTGTTCTTGGCATGTCCAGCAACTTCCATCAAACGGCTTTTTCTCCTTCTCCTTTTTAGGTTGTTCTGGCCCATAATTTGCAGCAACACCAGCTTTCTGTGCATTCGCTGCTCTTGGTGCAGCTTTCACAGTGCTTGTGGTGTTCTGTGTCTGATGCTTGTCGGTTTGATACCCTCTCGGATCGAGCGCAGCAAAAGACACAGGGTCAAACTTGTGTTGAAATGATGGTGTACTCCTCTCACTGGCCATTTGACCTGCACGAAGCACTGCTTCGAAGGTTGACTTCCCTGCACGGCTTCACTGTAGGTGATGAATCCGCTCCATGCCAAGCGTGGCTCTACAGACAAGGACGGGTTGGGGTGGTCGGTAAGTTTGCTGCGTTAGCAGAAACTGACTAACCTTGGCCCTTCCCTCACCAATTTTTGCAGGGAGTTGAACCGTCGACCCTGGAGATGTTGCCTATAGTCCTGGTGCATTTTTGATATAATATGCCTTACCTTCTCAGCCTGAGAAGCATTGGGCCATAAGCGGTCAAAATACCCGCACACAGCTTGAGCATGACTCGGAAAAGGTTCATCAGGAGCCTGAGTCCTTTTCTCGAGTTCTCGTTTTAAGTCTTCAACATAATTTGGGCTTTCTCCGACTCATAGGTGTCCCAGTCCCTGTAAAGACCAAACACCCTGTACCATCTTTCTGCCTCACTCTGCATGGTGAGAGGCACGACGGTTTTCAGTATATACGCTTCTGAAAGGTCGAGTGCAATGCTGTATTTATACAGCCCTTCAAAAAACTCTGACGGCGATTTTTCATCCCCCTGCCCTTTGTACGAAGGCATGGTGATTTTTGGCGATTTTATGCTTAGCCCTTCAAACCTGCTTTGCAAAAAATCCTGCCCCGATAAATCGTCCATGTGTTGCCGGTTGTAATCCCCGGTCCCACAACTAGGGCCAGTCCGGCCTTGCATGCTGCCATGCGTCACGTTCCTGTTCCTAGATGGAGCCACAGTGTTTCTACGTTCAGGTTCGCACGCTCTGAACGTGTTCACATCCGGTGCAAGCACCACCGGTTGGCTCACTTTGCCACGGTTACCGCACGTTTGCCTATCCACTCGGCCAGTGTTGGCTCCTGGATAGCGCACACGAGGATTCCGCGCACTGTCCTCTGCCTCAACAGCACGGTTTATACATCTGTGAGCAGTGACAGGCGTAAAGTGTACTGGCCTCCATTCGTTCTTGTCATGTTGCGAAACATGACTAGGTTGAGCGGTGTCAGTAACTCTATTCCAGTTTTCCGGTTTAAAACAGTTTTCTAGCTGCTTAAACACAGTTTGCCGGAAGTCTTCTGGCATTGGGCATGCAAATCAGCCCAATTTTGAAAGTCAGCAAAAATTGTTTTATTTCCCCTCTGATTTTATTCTGCAGCTTCATGATTTCACCTTGGCGGTGACAAGCTTCTATTTACACTCGAAAACTCCGAGTGTGAAATGTCAGCATTTTTTCCCCCAAGAATCATTCAGATCTTCGCCCAAATCTTCCACTAAGGGTGCATTTCTGCAATCCTCAGTTCTTGCCCTTTTTTGCCTGTTACTCTGAATCGAGTTTTCAGCTAATAAAGGTCGTTGATCTGGCGCAGCGTTTCTGTTTGCCATGTTGGCAATCTACAAATCGCACGGTTTGAAAAAAAAATTCACCCTCTTTTTTTTCAGTTGTGAAGTGCGTTATTGATTTTTTCGGACGTGGTTTTTCCTTTAAATCAATGTCACTTCCATCATGAATACTGCTTTAAATTGGCAGTTTCCACAAACTCCTAAATTTACTTGTCTCTTGAAATCATTCCTTACTGTGAGTGCTTCGTTAGCTCACAGGTGATCCCTCAACTTTCAATTTATTCGTTAAAAATTGTGGTCTAACACTAATTTAACCATAACAATTATATGGTTTACAACAAACCTTTTACAGTTTAATTGTTCCGTACTAATTTTCATTACTTTATTTTCCGAAGAAAAACGGCGATTTTTATTTTTGCAGTTTTTAGGCCTAACTAAAAAAAAATGCGCTACTGTGAATTTATCTAGATTCACAATAACTACCGGTGTTTAACGTTATTTTCCCAAGAAAAGAACGGGGTTTTTACTTTCGTACTATTTAAAACATTTAATAGTACAAAAATAAAATTGGTGTCCAAGGTTGCTCAACTCCAAGGCTGAGTCCGAGGTTATCCCCAATATTGCAATTTTCCTGACAATGAGCTTTTTGTTCACTCACTGCTAGTCCAACTACAATTGTTTTACTTTAATTTCTGTGCCCTAACAGAAAAGAAAGTGGTTATTTTAATTCAGACTATAATAATTGAAAATAAAAATACTGCCGTCTATGGTTTATCCAACAACGCGGTCACAGGCTGGATTCCACAAATTCCCTTCCCAAAGTTAGGTTTCACTCACCATTCAGAATTGTAACAGAATCGGAAGCATTAAAAAATGTTGGATTCAAATCCTGAGGACAAGGCCCCCAAAATATGTAAGGTGCTAAGGAAGTAGACGATTATTTCAAGGCAAGGCTCAATTCTAATTTACTTCTCACTGTATAGCTAGGGGACTATAGATCTACAGCGTTACATATCAGGCATCGGCCAGAATTTACCCTTCTGTCCGACCCAATAGGCTTCTAGATAACCAACCTTTCAGTCAGATCTCTCCCACCAATTCCCGAGCCGTCGAGCTCGAGCTTATTATATAGCTGCCCGAGCCCTAGCCTCATAACCAGCGGATTACGGTTAAACCAGTGCGAACCGGTTATAACTGGAGTCGAACAATAGAACACTCTCGCACCCGACTGTTGGGCGCTGTGCCAACTTCCACGTGTCAACGGTGGTTAGCAGTATGCGCGAAACAGCTCTGTTAATGGCAAGGTGCAGCAAGGAGCACTAGCTCCGTATGTTGCGTGATGCCGTTACGTAAACCGTTACATCCAGCCACTATTGTCACTCCCGTAAAGAGGCTGGTGTCACCAAAAGTTACGTAGTAATGGCTTTGCCACTTAAACTCGTGTGTGTTGTGTCCTCCGTAGGTGTGAGTACAAGTTTCATGCATACACTGGCGAGTGGTGAAGACAGACCTATTACGTTTGTATCGCGGGCCTTAAGTAAGGCAGAAATTTATTATGCTCAATTCGATAAAGAAGCAATTTCGGTGGTATTTGTGGTGAAAAGATACCACCAGTACTTGAATGTAAGGAAGTTTGTACTCCAAACTCATCAACAAGTTCTGGTGTGGATATTTGGCAGCAAAGCGTTCATCCCTGTCATGGCAGCTGCTCGAATTCAAAGGTTGGCACTGTATTTAAATAGCTACACTTTTAAGCTACAACATATCCCTGGCAGGCTTAATTTAACGGCAGGCTATTTGTGTATGATGCCAACTCCGGATACACTACCTTCCATGCAGGTCCTGGGTTGTAGAGTCATGATCTTGAAAACAAGAAACACGTTACCCATTTTACCAGAACAGTTGGAAAAGTGTACATGACTGGATCCAATTTCGGCTACACTTATCCGGTACATGGTACATGGCTGCCCTGATAAAATGGATAATGACGCGTTGAAACCATTTTTAGATCGAAAATTAGTTATCTTTAGTTCAAAACGACTTATTTTTGGGAATTCGTCTCGTAATTCCTGAAGTATTATGTAAACAAGTATTTAACGAGTTGCATTTGGGTTACACGAGAATTGTTCGCATAAAAAGGCTTGCTAGATCTCGCATGTGGTGGCCTCATACAGACAAAGATCTTGAAAATCTCATTAAAACTTGTAGTTTGTGCCAGTTAACAGAAGCTAACGTTCTGTAGGTGTGTTTCAATAGCTCCATATTGATTTTACAGGACCGTGGAAAAATTGGATCTTGATCATAGTGATTAACGGATATTCGATATAAACGTTTGCTAAAATCATGTGCAAAACCACCAGCATTAGCATTATTCTTATATTTGCATAAAATATTTGTAATTCTGATTTTACACAGTTTTTCAAAAAATAGAGCATAAGGCATTCAACCAAAGTTCCTTGTTGGCCCTGCGAAAACGGGTTAGCTCAGGTAACATCGAAATCTATGAAACGTTCGTTGAAAGCCTCGATAAATCAACAGTTAACTGTAGAAATGGCACTGAACAACTACTTAACTCAAACAAGAAATGGTCCGGATTGTACTACAAAAACGTCGCCGGCCTATTTTATGTTCAACCATAATGTACACGAGAGAGAATAGGCCTAATTGTTCCTCCAATGAACGATACCGTTTACTAGGAAACAGGCTTTGGGCCTATTGTAGGAGGAGCGAACAGACCTTTATTTCAAATTTATATTTAGTGTTTATTTTAATGACTGTACCATATTTGTTAATGCTCCTTAAAAATCTATGAGAAATTCTCACTCAGCTAAGTTTGGGCTGTTTGCCTTTTGGTGTGATGTACTGTTGTTATTTGCAGGCCTTTGTCTTATTTTAGCTTTATTTTCAAATAGGCCAAAGCTATCTTATTTATAATTTATTAATATTACATTAATAGGCTTTCGTTTGCTCCATCATTTAGTGTCTATTTAGCTTCTTTCCACATCTGACACTAAATTAATACAGATGCAAACCTGTTTACGTTGCCTTTTGGATTTATATGTCAGACTGCCTGAGAACGGAATCGAACCCACGATCTTTGGAACCAGAAACCGAGGTCTCTTCCAAAGGTCGTGGGTTCGATTCCCCACTCAGGCAGTCTGTCATATAAGTCCAAACGGCAACGTAAATAGGTTTACTTCTGTATTAAATTGACTCGAGCCTTCGGCTTGCAGTCCTGTGTTCCGACACTAAAGATATGAGCCATCGCCGCCAATAAAAATAAAACGGCATGTTTGTCATGGCTGGTTGGGCTGGCGCCGCTAATAATTCTGACATTGTTTACAACAATAATTACTGCCGCGCAAAGTGCCTTCCTTAGATTACAAAATGATAATAATAAAGCATTTAACTGTAAGCCAAACAATCATCTGAGCGATAGTTGTTAACAATAATTAAAAAATTCAGCAGGTTGGCAAAGCAGCCGCTCATCTAACACTAGTCTTGACAATGCCACCAACGAAAACATTGACGCGCACACCTCTATCACGCACGGCGACAGCGATCTTAAAACCACATTATAATCAATCAGTAACGATCACAATATTGTACGTCAAAAATTGTGAGCTCTTAGGACTATTTTAGCCTTTAGGCCTAATTTGTAGCTTTTAGGCCTAATATTTAGTCGTCATTTTTATTTCGTAAGTAGCAGCTGCGTTTGAGTTAAGCCTATTCATTAATGCACCACGGTTTCGAGTCCCCCCCCCCCGTCACAACGCTTGTAACTTTCTCCTCTCTTCGTTCGGAGGAATGTTGGTTATTCAGATAATCAAATCAAGAGAATATTTCATACACGAAAACATGGTTGAACCTTTATATACATATTTGCACGGCCGGCTAGGAGTGCTTATTAGAGTTCGTTTGCGCACGAGAATTTTCAAAAACTGGACAGGCGGCGGCAGTGGAGGGACAGATAACAATGTTAAAATGTTACAATGCTGCAACACAAAACAATGGTGCAATAAAGAGGCGACGAGCACAAGTTCGGATTAGAGCTCTCTCGAACAAGATGCAACGATGCTTGGGCACGGGGAAAGTAACATTGTCGTTGTATATTGTTTGAGTTAGTATTGTCTGCCTTCCAGGTCTGAAATAAATCTGTTAAAGGGCAATTACATCCATTTTGACATGCATGTTTGACTTTTGGATCACTTACACAATAAATAAACACAAGAATTGCGGTAAGAATACGTTACGTACGCCCGATATAACAATTTAATTACTGCATCACCAAAACACGACACGGAGGTCGCTATTGTTTTGCTGGAACGCACAGAAATTAATGCCGACAGACGGATCTCTTCGATTTCGACTCGCAGCCGATTGAGATTGCTGTATTGACTGTGAGGAGCTCAAGCGTCTGACGGCCTTAGCTGCCACTACACTGCCGGCCA
>JAHWFP010216514.1:0-10126 GCA_023313725.1 Lithobius niger | reverse complement strand
AAATACGTTAGTTGATCAAGCTAAATGTTAAAAACTCAAGTCCACAGACTGACGGCATGCCTGCGACGAAAACCAATGGACAAGCCCACTGTGCCCTGCATGACAGTTGGGAGAGTGACGGCTTGTGGGAAGTGACACGTAGCAACCAATCAAAGCAGGTTATTGGGGGAAAGGGAATTTGAATAACAGGTGACGGGGAATCAGCTGTTATGACATAAACAAACCAGGAAATTCTGTGGTTAAATAAAATCGTTAGCAGATCTAAGTTAAGTTTTTATAATACGAAGGATAAAGAAGACACGAGGTTAAGTATGGTATTTAAGTTTAAATTTATTTCAGCACACAAATGAATGACAAAGCAAAAATAAACAAAGTATGGCACGCCAAGGTGAAGTGGATGACGTCATTAATCGCGAGCAGGTAGGTCCGAAGACTTAAGACGAGTGCAGTGATGCTGCAATGTGGGTATGAAGAGGGGGAGTCAAGCGACTCGGCAATCGGTGATTATGGCGAGCCGAGCAGTGACGTCGCGAGGCGCGATAGTTGCATTCGAGTGAACTCTAATCCGTTTTTATTCGTGTACCTTCACAGCTGTGAGTGTGGGGATACGAGCTCTAATGCTTTTTACTAAGCGCCGAAGCCGTCTTTTGTTCAGTTATCCGGGCGATAGCCGTGTACATATACGATGGGAGTCCTCTTGCCAGGAAAACTAAAACTTTTAATTTCACCGTTTCTCAGGGCTTAATTTGGGCCAGACCGGTGGTGTTCCGGTCCTTTTTTTAAAGCCGGAACGGCGTTCCTGTTCGTTTACGGGCAACATTTCACCTGTACTGAAAAGTATCATCTTTCAGAAATTTTCGCTATTTCAAATTAAAAGCAACCAACCCTAAAACCAACTTAAAATCACCATGCCATTTAGTGAATTTCATTTAATTCTGCCTCAACCATCGTAACAAAACTAAATGTTTCTTAGGCCCGATTGAAGTTTTCCTGGGGCCGCGATCCACTAGGCCTTCGTTTCTACTTTTCTTTGGCTCGTTTCATGCCGCAGCGTATATAGAGATGGCGTTCGACCCGGTGGTGTTGCAGATATTGTTGTTGATGATATTTTTTTGGCTTTTTATAAGTGTTAAAACGATAATAAAAATAAAATAAGATGTGTGATGTATCAACAATAAAAAACTTTGATACTTATTCTAAAGTAGGCCTATGTACTTTTCATTATTTTTCTGTATTTGAGTGGCTATTTTTCTGTATCAATCCTAACTTGAACTCGGTAAAACAGTTGCTAAGACACTGCTTCTTAAAACGTGCATTTTTGTATGGGGGGGAGGGGAGGGAAGATGCGCTCCCTTCCTCCCCCCATAGTGCATCCGGGGGGAAGGGGCGAGTGGGCACATTATTTTGTTCCCCCAAAGTAAATCAAAATAGCAAGATGTGACACAAAATAACATTGTATGAGCGAGAAAATCTTCAGAAAAGAACTTTTCAAAGACCAGAAAAGGTGTTGAAATACGTAAAAACGTTCCCCGGACCCTACGGGGAAGCTTACAGCGCTCCCCCAGACCCCCAGCTGTGGTTGCGAGGTGATTTAAACGACCCTCCCTTCCTTCCTTTGCAAACAAGTGACAGTTCCGGTACTTTACTAATTAGAAATTAAGCACTGCCGTTCCTATTCAATATATTTCGACCAAACTTGGCCAGATAGTCGATAGGTATGAAAGGTAGATTTGTACCAACTTTTAAGCAATTCCGTGAAAGAGTAAAAGTAGGAAGCCACACGTAAATTTGAAAATTGGTCATTTTTTCTTCTTGTTGTCGTTGTTCTGGTGTGACATGGTTTCAGAAAAAAACTACTGTACCTACCTAAAATATGAAACATGATCTACGCCAGAAATTTCCCTGGGCTTTATCCTCAGAGAGACCACTTTTTCGATTGGTCGAGCCATTCCGTAGTTATGGGTCCTTGAATGATCATTTTGATTGTTTCACATTGTTTTAACCATTGTAATTTTGGAACAAGGCCACTCAGCAAACTCCAGATTCGTTCTTCCTACATGCGTTATGTCTTTGCTAAAAAGTGGATTGTTGAAGGGTAAAATCAAAGAATCGGTGTTTTAGCTAAACACATATAGAGTTAAACTAAACTACGCTACGTTGTTAATTTCGAGGCCTTTAGCCTTCAAATTGGCAGCTGGAAACAATAGAGTGGCGTATTTATTTCGTAAATGCAGGCTTTCAGAGCTGAGTTGAATGGTTTCAAAGTGGCCAGCAACAATCGACTGCATGCATACCCCCTTGGTGCGCGACACCATAGACGTAGTACACGGATTACAAACAAAAACGTCAAGTGTGCCGTAAAAAAGGGGGTTATATGATTGAAGTTACACATTACTTGTTAAAAGGTACGTACACGGATAAAAACTGATGATTTTTAATTGAAATAATCAGATGTATAGTTGAGAAAATTGCATCCGTTTAAGTGCTGTTGTGCTTTACCAATCATATACTTAAAACGTAAAGCACATCAGCACTTAAAACAGATGCAATTTTCTCAACTGTACATTTCATTATTTCAATTAAAAACCATCAACTGTTATCCGTGTACCTTTTAACAAATAAGGTGTAACTTCCCCCTTTTTTTACAGCACACTTGTTTGTAATCATACACGGCGATGTATATACGTAAATGATTGAAGTCCTCTCTCCAACAAAACTGAAACTATTAATTTCTCCGTTTCTATTCAATATATTTCGACCAAACTTGGCCAGTTAGTACATAGCAACTTTACCAAACTTTACACCAACTTTTATACAATTCCGTACAACGTAGGAAGCCACACGTAAATTTGAAAACTGTTCATTGGTTGTCGTTGTTGTTCTTGTTCTTGGCTGACACGGTTTCAGAAAAAACTACTGAACCTACCTAAAATCTGAAACATGATCTGAGCCAGAAATTTCCCTGGGCTTCAACCTTACAGGGACCACTTTTTCAATTAGTCGACCCATTCCGGAGTTACGGGACCCTAAACAATCATTTTGATTGTTTTACATTGTTTTAACCATTGTATTTAGGGAACAATGCCACTCAGCAAACTCCAGATTCATTCTTCGTGCACGTGTCATGTCTTTGCTAAAAAGTTGATTGTTGAACAGTAAAATGAAATTTCGTTGGTATTTGGTGTGGTTTTTGGGGCAGATAATCTGTATGGTTAACGCTCCGCATTAAATCAAATCAAATCAATGAAAGAAACAGTGTTTCAGCTAAACGCATATATTTTTAAACCAAACTACGCTGCGTTGTGAATTTCGAGGCCTCGAAATTGGCAGCTAAAAACGATAGAATTGCTTATTTATTTCGCAGATGCAGGCTTTCAGAGCTGAGTTGAATTGTTTCAAAGTGGTCAGCAACAATCAACTGCATGCATAAAGCTTTGTAGCGCGACGCCATAGCCGTAAAAAACAAACAAAAACGTCAAGTGTGCCGTAAAAAAGGGGTTATACGATCGAATTTTCACTTGTTAAAATGTACACGGATAAAAATTGATGATTTTTAATTGAAATAATCAAGTGTACAATTGAGAAACTGCATCTGTGCAAGTGTTGTTGTTCTTTACGAATCATATATTTAAAACGTAAAGCACAACAGCACTTAAAGAGATGCAATTTTCACAATTGTACACTTGATTATTTCAATTAAAAATCATCAATTTTTATCGGTGTACATTTTAACAAGTGAAAATTCAATCATATAACCCCTTTTTTACGGCAAACTTGACGTTTTTGTTTGTAACATATATATTTCGCTTAGGAGCATCCTTATGAAGGATTATTAAGGATCATGATTAAACAAACAAAGCTTCAACAATCAGCAAGCAGGCGAGTAGGCTCATTCTTGCCACAGTAGCAAAGAATAAGGGCAAGCCGCTGACAATGAGAACGGATATGCCTCTAACAATTAGACACAAAGACTATTACTTCAATAATGCTGACTATTAGAGTGAGTTGAATCAGCGAGAATCAGCTAGACCAGCATATGTTACACCGGGGAACAACTAGTTATGATGTATTGTGCTATGCTACACTAAGTGAAGTATATGAAATTACTATAAGTATACCCATACTCTTGCTTTATGTATATGAAATTTGTTTTTGCATATATGTATGTGTTTTTTGAACACTGTACGAACTACCTCATTGTACTCATTGAAGTTCAAAGTTACCTCTGCTCACTAAGAGACTTTGCTGGCAATTGCTACAGTTCCATAGACTTTCACGGGTCCACTACCGCAGAAGCTCCGCGCTAGATTCCGGCGCGCGAAGTTTAGATGGATAAGATTTTGGTTGTGGTTTCTGATGCTATGTAGATAGGTTAGGTTAGGTTAGGTAATTTGGAAAAAAACTGACATTTTCGAGAAACAGCGACCTTAATTTACCCTTTACAACAATGGAGATAGTACAACCCTCCACGTATACAGATCGATAGTCGACGCGCTTGGAGCCGCTGTGGAAGTGGCTCTTTAAAACGTAAAAGGCTTCACTCCACAATGAATTTGACTTTTAAGGAATTTGACTTATAAGGCTTCTCTACAAGGTGAATCAGTCTATGTTTTTTGAAAGGTCCTCTATGTCTAAACGCAGCATCACACAATGCACACTTAAACGGCTTTTCTCCAGAATGAATTCTACTATGGGTCTTCAAATTGGTGTTCTCTGAAAACGCAGCACCACACACTGCACACTTATACGGCTTCACTCCAGAATGAATTCTACTATGCCTCTTGAAATTGCTGCTATACGCAAATACGGCATCACACAATACACACTTGTACGGCATCTCTCCAGAATGAAGGCTACTGTGGTCCTTCAAATGCGAACTGCACCCAAAAGCAGCATCACATATTGCACACTTGTAAGGCTTCTCTCCAGAATGAACCCGACTATGTCTTTTCAAGTTACCTTTTTGTGCAAATGCTGCATCACACAATTCACACTTAAAAGGCTTCTCCCCAGAATGAATCAGAGTATGTCTTTTTAAATCATTTCGTAGTGCAAACGCTTTATCGCACAATGCACACTTATAAGGCTTCACTCCAGAATGAATAGTGCTGTGCCTTTTCAGACGGCAGCTATCTGCAAAGGTGGCACCACACAATACACACTTATATGGCTTCACTCCAGAATGAATTGTGCTGTGCCTTTTCAGATGGCAGCTATCTGCAAAGGTGGCACCACACAATACACACTTATATGGCCTCTCACCAGAATGACTTCTACCATGTACCTTCAAAATCCCACTTCGTCCAAATGTAGCATCGCATAATTCGCACTTGTACAATTTTGCACCAGAACGAGTTTCACTCAGTTTGTTTTCACTTCGTGAAAATACAGCCATCTCCTCAGTATTCACGAATTTCAGCAGTTTGAAAAACACGTAACAATTTCTTGGGTAGGAGGCAGAATTAGCCCGATCGAAGCCACTATATCACATGCCATGGCTGTTTGCTGTGACGTGTCATCACATGACTGGGCTAGTCCAATCAGACGGCCAAACAGCCGTTGTTCTCGTTCGTCATTGGCTAACTCATGGTGACGTCACGGCCAACAGCCATTGCGCATGGTTTAGAAGTATACAACAAGGTTAATTAAATAGATATATTCTTTACATAAATTTCGTAAATTTAAAAAGTGTTAAAGCTCGATGAAAAAGAACGAAGGGGACGGGAAGCTGTAAAGAAACGAAATTTTGTGGGCCTTTTTTTTAACAAAAATAATAGTGTCAGATGAAAACTCCTTATTTGGTTGCTTCTTACAAGTTCGCATGATCACTCACGTGCCGTAATGTAGTACCAAAAGTCAGGACAGTATTTTTTAAAAATATAATGCGCAATATACTGTATATACTTTTCAGTGCACCACGCATTCATAATTCTCAGTATTGTCCTGTTGGCGTGTCTGCTTTTCCAACTGCATACGTCATTCGCACATTTCTATCCTCCTTTAGTAAAGATGCATCCTTGTTGTTTTTTAACAGATAGTTATTAGTTTTAACAAGAAATTTGTAGGGGTTTGGTTTTAATCATTGGCAGGAGACGTCAGTTTTAGAATCTAGAAACTTGAATCTTGGATAGTTGTGAAAATATGTAATACATTTTCACAACTATCAAAGATTTAATTGTGTTTCCTAATAAAGGATTTGGACAGATATACGTGTATGTCCAAACCTATTACTACGAAATAATTATTCAACATCACAAACATATTGCAGATAACTCAAGTTCAGTTTAGTTTATCTTAAATGCATACAAGTACGTACACGAGACTTAGATAGCATACCGTTCGTTTGCGATTTTCCTCCAGGTAAGCATAATCGATCAACTTAGACGGAATTTCACAGTTATATGTGTGAAGTACGAAGTTCATAGTTATATGTGTGAAGTATGAAGTTCATAGATACAACTATGAAGTTCATAGATATATGTGTGAAGTTCATAGTTGTATGTGTGAAGTTCATAGTTGTATGTGTAAACTATGAAGTTCGTAGATATAACTATGAAGTTCACAGGTATAACTATGAAGTTCACAGGTATAACTATGAAGTTCAGAGTTGTATGTGTGAAGTATGAAGTTCACAGAGACAACTATGAACTTCGTAGATATATATGTGAAGTTCAGAGTTGTATGTCTGAAGTATGAAGTTCGTAGATGTAACTACGAAGTTCAGAGATATATGTGTGAAGTTCAGAGTTGTATGTCTGAAGTATAAAATGGGAATGACGTGAGCCTGTAGGGCCACTGTAGTTTTATCCTCAGTGTTCATTCTTGATGACAGAGCGTTTTACAATGCTAAATTTCTGTTCCTGGATCCGATGGCCCTGTGAACTGGGCTTGCAGGAATACACTTCACGTGCAACCAACCATATCAGTCGAACAAAAATATTGCAAGCAAGGAATGCGTTTTGTTACACGTAGCCGTTTTTTTTATTTAGACTACTAATGATGAATAAATTACTCGGGGAAGAGGAAACTGATCGTCAGCTGGTTGATGGATTTCGTCGGAACAATAAAACAGTGGACCAACCACAAGGAATTATTCCGGTGGAACAACAATCTACAGAGGAAGTCCCAGAGAGCTCACAGAATTCGTGTAATGACGGTATGGAAGGACTTGCTCAAATCCTTGGTGGGGAGAAATCTCGCAAATACGGAGAGTGTGGAGCTGGTTTTACTCAAAATAACAGCTTGCAAGCGCATAGTAGAATTCAGTCTGTAGAAAAACCTTTCAAATGTGACATATGTGCGGCTAAGTTTACTTCCATTGGTAACTTGAAGACTCATTTTCGAAGTCATTCGGGAGAAAAACCGTACAGATGTGCAGTGTGCGGAGCTACATTTTCCCAAACCGGAAACCTGACCAAACATACTCGAATTCATTCCGGAAATAAGCCGTTTAAGTGCGAAACTTGTGGCTCCACATTTTCTCAAAAAGATAGCTTGAAAACCCATTCTCGAATCCATTCCGGAGAAAAACCATTTGGTTGCGAAGTGTGCGGGGCTAAATTTACCGACAGAAGTACGTTGAAAAAACATACTGTGATTCATTCTGAAGTAAAACCGTACATATGTGAAGAGTGTGGGTCCACATTTACTGAAAGAAATTCCCTAAAAAAGCATGCTCGAATTCATTCTGGAGAACTGCCGTTCAAGTGCGAGGAATGTGGGGCTACCTTCGCTCTAAGACTAAACTTGAAAATACATGCCCGAATACATTCCGGGGAGAAACCTTACTTATGCGAAGTGTGTGGAGCTCAATTTACAGTTGGTGGTTCCTTAAAGAAACATATTCGCATTCATTCCGGGGAAAAACCGTTCAAGTGCGAATTATGTGGTGCCGTATTTTCTCAAAAGGAGCACTTGAAGACACATTCTCGAACCCATGCTGGGGAAACCCCTTATGAGTGCGTAGAATGTGGGGCTAAATTTGCTGAAAGAAGTACCTTAACAAAACATGGTCGAATTCATTCTGGAGAAAGACCATTTGAAATTTTAAAAGAGTGAACTGGACTTTGGACTTTGGTCAGTACAACGTGGTTTGCTAGTTAATACAAAAGTATTAAATTAGTGTACAAAAACTACTACACAAAACCAGAGGGTCCTTTTTCAAAAAGGGTGATTGTAAAGCATACCGTATATAAAAAGGGGAATTGCATATCTTGCATGAAAAGGGGAATGGGTCTACTACCGCAGAAGCTCCAAGCAAGATGGCCGGCCTATCTAGATTCCGGCACGTGAAGTTTTCCGGCTAAGGTTTTGGTTGCGTTTTCTGATGTTATGTAGTTAGCCGCAGCGAGCGAGGCTCGTAATTTGGAAAAAAACTGACATTTTCGTGAACGGCGACCTTGATTTACCTTTTACACCAATGGCGATAGTACAACCTTCCACATATACAGATCGATGGTGGACGAGCTTGGAGCCGCTGCGGTAGTGGTTCCAGGGGAATTGTCAATCTTATACAAAATGGAAAACTGTAAATCTTGTGTGCGAGAAAGGGAATTGTAAATAGTATTCAAAAGTGGAACGGTACAGGTTCAGACAAGGGCCCATGCAATAGAACAAAGCTTGGAACAAAAATTCTAATAAAGATAACTTTTCTCTTGTAGCGCCTTCTTTCACACTAGACAAGATATCATGTGTCTTGGTAACCACAGGAGGTATGCCAGCCATGCTTTCGTAAACAGTCTCCACAATACCATTGTTACAGCATGGACGTTGTTGTTAAGAGATCTTTTTCCAGCATTCTGTGAAAGTGGAGGGTAAAGCATTACCTCAAGACGGGCCTTGTTGTACACTTACGAACCTAATCTCACAAAACCATTAAAAGAGATACACCTTCCGGCGCCATTTTTCTCGATCCTCCACATCAAGTACGGCCACAAAGGTCTATTTCCTTACTGTTAGTCTTTCCCTTGCTAAAAATCCTTTTTTTAAATATGGCATCTAGGAGAGTTTCTGTTGAATATAATGGAACTTTATTTACTAACGACCCATCACTAAATGATGCATTGCGCGCGTACAATAATCATGACGTTTCATCTCTGTGTGTACATCTACTAATTTTCTAATAATTACCACGAGATCTAAAATCGAATAGACTAATGCGGTAAAAATTAAAATTAATTATTCCAGTAGATCGCCGAAGCAAAATTATAAGACACTAGCCTAGAAAATTGTAAATTGCGATTTTAAAATACGAGAATCATTCCGGTTTGTGAGACACAATCGTTGACTTGATTCTGTCTCGTGTACTATTCACAAAGCCAACCGAGACAGCAGCTATGCGAGGAATGCAGCTGCCACCCCAGCCGACCTTGGAACTGTAATTGCTCGGATGATGATCTGCGCGTAGCTGTAATTTGGCACGCGGAATGTTGTAAGGCAAGCCGGGTTTCCCTTTAAATCTCCATTGAGAGATTTTCCACGTCAGGAATTCAGTTTCGCACCCTTCGTTGAAATCCATTGCAGGCAGTCTTTATCAAATTATACCTGTAATAAACAAGTAAGATAATTTAGGACCTCTTGCAGGCTATATCTCCATAAGCTAGAGATACACACAATATGACATTATATGCTAAACTAATTTTAGCATATGCCATTATTGGTGCACCTGACAGTAATAGTTTACACTTTATATAAAATATCGTCCATAAACACAGAATTACGGAAAGCAGAATTCCTGGCATATTCCCTTACATAATAAAGACAGACGGACAACCATTACGTTGCCTTTTGGACTTGAATGTCAGACTGCCTGAGCGTGAATGGAACCCTCAATCTATGAGACAAAATCTGAAGTCTACCGCTAATCCATACTGACGTGGGGCTGTGCCAGTATGGCTTAGAGGTGGGATTCGGCCTTTGATCTCAAAGGTCGAGGGTTCAATTCTCGGTCAGCCAGTCTGACATTTAAGTCCAGAAGGCAGCGGAAATAGGTTTCTATCTGCAATTAATTGTCACTAATCGAGCCAATGGGGCTTTATACTCATTTACCTCATAGAATGATGAAGTTCGATCGTTTTACGTGGCTTCATGGATGCCGTCAATGCTTGGAAGGTTGCCGGAAAACCAA
>JAHWFP010216449.1:1113-14380 GCA_023313725.1 Lithobius niger | reverse complement strand
TTGGACATAACTTCCCAAAACGGGTATGACTTGGACATAACTTCCCAAAACGGGTATGACTTGGACATAACTTCCCAAAACGGGTATCAATTGGACATAACTTCCCAAAACGGGTATGACTTGGACATAACTTCCCAAAACGGGTATGACTTGGACATAACTCCCCAAAACGGGCATGACTTGAATATAACTTCCCAAAACGGGTATGACTTGGACATAAAACTTCCCAAAACGGGCATGACTTGGACATAACTTCCCAAAACGGGTATAACTTGGACATAACTTCCCAAAACGGGTGTCAATTGGACATAACTTCCCAAAACGGGTATGACTTGGACATAACTTTCCAAAACAGGTATCAATTGGACATAACTTCCCAAAATGGGTATGACTTGGACATAACTTCCCAAAACGGATATGAATTGGGCATAACTCCCCAAAACGGGTATGACTTGGACATAACTCCCCAAAACGGGCATGACTTGAATATAACTTCCCAAAACTTTTGTATGCTTAGGTTTTAGTCTTTAAGTGCGGTTCCTAGTTTTTAGTCATTTTCTTTGGGGTCACTAAATTCAAATTATCTCCTAACTCCCCCTCCCCTCCAATAGGAGCTATAGCAACACATAACACAATAATTCGCACAAATGGGAGGAAGAACCTCCTCCTAGACATTGGGGGTGGACACTACAGCTTCTGAGTAGCTACGGTTTAGCGTACTGTGTTTGGCTTTATTGTTTAGATACACTGTCCTTATGCACAGTATCAGTCGTAATGAAACATTAACGCATTTTATGCACTTTTTATTTATTTTATGCACTTTTTATTTATTTTCAAAACAAAATCTTGTACATCCTAACGGCAATAATTAAAAGAGCAGTGAAAAAAAAAACATTGAAATGGTGGGTTTCACGTCTTTGACGAGCTACATTGCCAGTAAAAATAAAACAAAATCATCATTTTGTCAGAAATAGCAGATTATTTTTTTAATTTAATGTTAAAAAATAGCCATATTGCTACTTCTTAAACTACTTTATACCACGGCTGTGACGTCACGCTAACTCAACGCCATTAATTAAACTGAAAAAGCACTTGAAGAATGTTGCAAAGTAAAAGCCTAAATGTGCACACACGTGCACATATGGCCGGTCTTCATAATGGCTCTGAAGATGAGCCGAAAACGTCGAGTCTTAATGTGTGTACATGTGTGTGTTCACTTTTAGGCTATATTTTGCAACAACTCAACGCCACGCTAAATTTTAATAAGTTAAATCCTGTTAACCGTGACCGGAAGTGTGCGTCATCGTAAAAATGTGGGTCGCAGATTAAAGAACACTACCGCGCACAGATACGACACTACGCGGCAAAGTTAGGCCACATTTTTTTTTGTTGTTGATTCGCTAGTAGGCGCAGAGATCGCCCGCGAGAAGCGTGGTATAATTAGAAAGTCCGCCATAATAAGTACGCAGGCATGCGCAGTGGGATCGCGAGCACGTTTACAGAACAAATCAAACAAGCTACGTTAATCACGAGAGTTCGAGTCCGAGTTGTGAAAGTTGTTTTTTTTTTTCATTCTTTCTCAGACTAGTGTGTTCCAATAAAGCCAATCGTAAAGGCTGACTTTTTGATAATTTAACGGTTTACCTTCTAATTTCTTATTTATTTATCTTCTTTTCGGCGTTTCAGTTTCACTCTGCTAGTGACATCTGGCGAATAAAGTGCGAGGTGTTACGTCATCACCAGGACGCGTTGCTGAAACGAGGGACCATTTTAAATGTGCTGGCTGAGTTACGAGTGTCGTATCTGTGGGAGGAAGTGTTCTTTAATCTGTGGTGTGGGTTACCAAGTTAGCCGCACACTTTCCCCGTTAACCCACACTTTTGGCTCTTGCGTATCACGTGACCGGAAACGACCACAGCAACGACAATACAGCGTCCAAAAACGTAACGCAGTAAAAAAAAAAGTACAAAATAAATTACTTATCTTGCCGGAATGTCCTAAATGAAATCCTTCTATCCCTGCTGCCTCACACATGTCTGCCCAATATCGCAGAAGTTTATTCACTCAGACATTCTGCTCCGGAAATTTGAGCTTACCAGCCAAAGGACGCCTAAAAACATCCGTGTAATCCCCCACCCCCTCCACAAAGTAAAATGGAATGTCCTTCTTACATGCCGATGTACCTATTACCGTGTTTCTTAACCAATTCTCACAAAAACAAACTTAATAAATAACCCCCCAAGAAAACCACAAAAAAACGTTTTTAATTAAATACGGGTTAGCTTGACGTCCCAACCGTGGTATAAATTAGTTATGGGTGAGAAAGTCACAGTTACGGCTCCGGGCCACTCTCGGGCCGATCATCGCAGCCGTGGTATAATACTCGGTAACCGTGACTTTCTCACCCATACTTATTACTAAATTACTACTTTTTGGGATAATTAATATCTGTTACATGGACTGTTATTGACTGTACAATGTACATATATGGAAGCTTTATTTGAAAACTACCCTAACACTATCAGTATTGCCATCCGAGTACTCGGTCATTTCCCTAAAAAGCCATTTCAGCTGCTCGCTAATGAAAATTATTCCGCTGCAAATGTATAAAGGACGCTGTCTTTTACCCTTTTTCTCGTGTTGTGTCTTCCCCGAGTTCGAGACGCTCGACTCCGTAATTCTAGATTGTTCCCGAACGAAATGTTTCTTTTCTTTTGACTCCCCTGACTGCGTTAGGGCTCGAAGGTCCTTCGCCCCAACTCCTCCTTCTCTTCCCATCCTTCCCTCCCTTCCCCATACGACAGACAACCTTTTCTAAGTTTGTCTGTTCTGCATTCGTTCTTTTCCCCCTCGTCTTCTTCGGTTTCCAATTCCTTGCGCAGAAGTTCCCTGAGGAGACAGAAAGGAGAATGCGAACAAGGAGTGTGCTTGTTCTACCAAAGTCATCTCGGATTAAGCGTAACACGCCAACGGCGCTTCGAGTTATGGAGCTTGGCAAAAATTTTTACGAGGTCGCGTCACTCGCTTGGTCGGCGAGAGTTGCTACGAAAAGGCGAAGCAAGAAGACGAAGAAAACCCAAAAACGAACAAAAATGTCCTTCGTTTGTCTTTCGCTCTAACGACATTCAGGAAGAAAAATAATAATAATAAAAAAAAAACTGACCTAAAACGACAGCTAGATGGATGGCTAAAGAAGAAAAAAAAATCTTTTTAGTAAGAGAATAATGAATTTGGCTAGAGCGTTGAAGATGTTGAATCTAATTTGCGACGCCTTTTTGGCACAAAGTGCTTGTCGGACGGCTGTTTCTTTATCCACTCGCCTGAGGGCCATGTGTCGTGTCGAGCGTGTCCCTAACCGGAAACGCTCAGCTAACTACGCCGTTTTTTATTCGATGCGTTGCCATTGTCAGTGGCGGAACAAGTACGCTTCGGGCCCGTGTGCAAGTTAACCAAAGATCCCCCAGACCCCACCCAACAAAAGAACAATTTTAAAAAATGTTAAAAAAATTTTTTTTTAGGCCAATAGAGTAGGATTTTACTGGAGCTCGGGCTACATGACCATCGGCCCAACCAAGAAACACAACTGGGAGGAGGGCACGGGAAGAATGCAATACTAACAAAACAAACAAACAAAAAAATGCGCGCAATTCGCGGAAAGCAACCAAACAGCACGAAACAACCAAATAAACACGATGAACAAAACCCGAAAAGCTGCACGCGTATACACCTCCGATTAAGTACGTCATTTTCGTGTTGGAGTACTCAACGCTAAGCCAACCCACCGACTGGCGGCAGTACTACAAGGCCAACTGGTATAAAAGCTGCAGGGTCTACGCGATAATAAAGCCCGAAGGCTGCTCTGCTACGCTCCACCAATTCGTGGTGCAGCTAAACCAATATGTGTGTTTTTTTTTTATGTGATGATTGTTGGCTATTAGCTTAATGGCTTTTTGGTGGGTTTGTGGCTTTTCCTTTAAATTCATGTGCAATGCTGCATTCTGATTCTGTGTTTTGCAAGGCCCCAGCAGGGCCCGTCGTAAGTCAGGGCCCGTCTTCAGCTGAACACCTTGATGGTCTGCCCCTGGCCATTGTTGGTATTCGGTTGTTACCGGACGTTTAAAGGACATACCTTCTCACTAATTTCGAGTACCCGGCTTGAAATAGCCATTGCAACATTTACGTATAGAGTGAATGTAGCAATCCCGTTTCTTACGAGGGGAAAAATAGAAAAATGAATGCCTTTGCAAATTTTTCACACGTCTGAACTAACTACGTCTGAATTAACTACGAACTGAGGCATACAGGAGAGCAACCGGGAGTAATGTACCTTATCTGACTGAAGATATCGAACTGATAAAAGAGTTGGTCCACCGAAAATTCACAAAAGTGTTTGCCGGCACTGCGTGAGGTCGAACGCGTCGAACGTCTAAAGGACTTGGCTGGAACTGCTGGAACTTCGAATAAAATTTGGTCTCGTTCTCACTTTTAAGATTTTTAAAGGGTCTGATCGCTGTTGTCCTTCCTTTTTTTTTTGATTTCGCCAACAGACACCTTTCCACTAGAGGGGAGGACATCCTTTGAAGTTGAAGATTCAGAATTCAATCTTGATGGTCGAAAAAATGTTTTTTGGGTTAGGGTAAGTCGTGGATATATGGAATGCCCCTAGCACAAAACCGATGAATGCTCGACATGGGATTGAATTTCGTAAATGATGAACAGGCAGTCCGTTAAATTGCTTCTGGAAGAGAACGCCGTACTTGTAAAAGAGCATTTTCGTTTTATGGGCCCGGTGTTAGTGGCTCACACCCCTTCCAGAAACGGTGGTATATTTCCATTGTTATTATACCTTTAAATTACAAAGTTTTAGCTACGATTTTGCTTATTCTGGCTCTTTGTTGCTGTAACGTGATAAAAGGCTTAGCAGAAAAACTAACCAGTAAAATGTATGTACTTCGTTTCCATCTAATATGGATTTGTTAATGGTCGAATGGAAGCATACATTTCTCTTTGCTGTACAGTAATGTTGTGAAAATCATTCTCAGGTAAACCTCCACGCACGGTCTGGAGCCTAACCTAATCTATATAATAACAACAACACTTATAGCTACTATTTGTCTACTATATTTATATTTATTATTGCTCATGTATTCACCAGGTTTTTTCTACTATACTTATACCCACTATTCCTCACATACTGATCCGTTTTATCCATTATACTTGTATCTAATATTCCTCATATACTGATCCAGTTTATCCACCACACTTACATCTACTATTGCTCCCATACTGATCTAATTCTTCCAGTATACTTATATCCACTACTCGTTATATCCTGATCCAGTTTATCCACTATACTTATATACAATGTTGCTCGTATACTGACCCAGTTTTTCCATTCATGACCACTATTCCTCATACTGATCCAGTTTATCCTCTATACTTACATCCACTCTTCTTAGTACACTAATCCAATTTATTCCCTATAATTATATCCTCTATTTCTATCTTCTGATCCAGTTCATCTCCACTATTTCTCATATATATTGACCTAGTTTCACCTCTAGACTTAGTGGAGGTACAGATAGACGATAAGAGCTAGGTTTGGGGTTTGGTTAACATCTGTGTAATGTCTGGCGCAGTGGCAACCCGGACCACTTCACTGTGACTGACGTTGGCGATAATGACCTAGCTGCCAACGCGCCATTAAGCCTCACCCCCCTCCCCTCCCATACGTATAGCCACTGTTCCACATATATCTGTTCCAGTTTATACAATATAGTTACGTTCACTATTCCTGATATACTAATCCAGTTCATCCACTATGCCTTTATCCAATATTCAATTCAGTTTCTCTTTGCCGGGCTTTAAAAAAAACGAACACAATATGAGCACATATTCCCATTCTCGCCTATTACGCAATACATCACTATTGGATGGTAAAAACATAACAAATCCCCTCACATTATCCGTGAATTTTGCGAGGGCACCCTACATTAAGTTGAATAAAAACTAGACGTTTTCTCTTACTTGCTGAAAATGGCAAGAATAGGAATATTGAAACACAACTCACACCACATGCGAATCACACCCACTTATTGAAATATAAAAAAACAAACAGTATGCATTCCTCTCCCATTCCTCACTGAACTTGAAGGGAGGCAAATGACCTGAAGGGAAAGGGAGGGAGGAAACAAAAAAAAAAAAGGAAAAGGTGTGGTAAAAATTTGGAAAGGAAAAAACACCTGAGATCGATGGAAACGAAGGAGAATGAACAATTTGTGAAACGTGAGTCTCATTAAAATAAGGTGAAGAAACGACAAAAAAAGAAGTCAGAAAATTTGCATACAGCGATGCTTCCGCCAGAGAATGTTAATGGCATCACGTTTTAGACACATCATTAATATTTTCCTGGGTCTGCAGAAAGAAAAAAAGGCATGCTGGTTTCGAAGTGTGGTTCGAATGCATTGAATGTATTTTTGTGTTTGCCGAACACAAAAATGGAGAGAAGGGGAAGGAGGTATCTATTTTTTTTCTTTCAAAAAGCCATTCTGAAGAATTCAGTTTTTTTTTTCTTGAGGGAAGGGGAAAGTTGGTTGGCTTTAAAGAAAATAATCCTTTCAAATAAACCAACAATGACATCGTTCGAACCAAGGTATGGTCTTACATAATGCAATCGTGCTAAAAATTCGAGCCGAGACGATTATGCAACTGGCACTCGTTGCTAGCATCCCTACTCGAAAATTTCGATTCCCCTGAAAATGAGATAACTTCGCCAATTTTTGAGCGATTTTGACATTCCAATATACTAAATTCATAGTCTCGACGAGAGTTTTCCGTGGTATAGATTAAAAGCCAATAGCTCAAAGTGTTTTCCAGTTTTCCATTTTTTTAAACTGTAAAACCAGAAAATTATTTATGCACAGTGACCAACAAAGTATAAATAACAGTTATAATTATGAAGCAAGTTATAGTCTTGCTTAATGAAATCGTGCCAAAAATTCGAGCTGACACGAGTCCGCAACTGGCACTCGTTGCTCGCATCCCTACTCGAAAAGTCCGAATCCCGTGAAAATGAGATAACTTCGCCGATTTTTGAGCGATTTTGACATTCCAATATACTAAATTCATGGTCTCGACGAGAGTTTTCCGTGGTGTAGATTAAAACCCAAATAGCTCAAAGTGTTTTCCAGTTTTCCATTATTTTAAACTGTAAAACTAGAAAATTATTTATGCGCATTGACCAACAGACAGTTAAGCAGCCTCTAGAAACTTGCAAACAATTCGAATACGCGGAACTCGGCTCGCTACTCGACTCTTCCGTTGCAAACTCGGTTCAACTCGACTAGAGTAAAATTATTCTATAGTCTTGCACATACTTCACTATAGTGTAAATCAGTCCCGTCTTTGCTGTTTAACAGCGGTTGTGTTGTTGAATGGAACTCTTCACAAGATGTTTATGAGGAGGTAATCGTTGTTTAGGGCCTAATGCTGTTAATAACCTTGGGTTTGGGATGAAACCAATCACACCGTCCCCAAAAGAAAAGACCAATATTTTGATGTGGTGGAGGCAGGTGACTGCAACTCCCTTAGAGACACTTCAGTGATACAGACACTGTCCCCATTTCCGTGAGACATGGGCGGTCCACAATAAAAACAAGCATCACCTTCTAAGACGGAAGTTATTGTGTGCGCGGTTTTATCTTGAGTCCTGCAGATATTTTATGAGCGGCTAGGTTTTCCTGGAGGGGGAGGCATTAATCGACGGCCGCCATTGTTTTTGTAACCATCTTGGATATCAACAAGGCACTCTGCTACCAAAAACATAAAATTGATTATTTGTGTCGTTCTGGGGCGAACTCAAGATAGGCCGCGGACAATATAGAATGATGGACAATATCCCTGCAGATGAGTGTAGAACACTCAATTTGAGCAAAAATTAGCCCAAAATGGAAGAACGGATAGGTTAAAAGAATGTGGAAGTTTAAGATTCTGTGATTTCTTTTTTCCCAGAGTGCCTCGCTCTTGTGTGTTCATGTTGACATGCCATCTACCACGAATCGTGTGTTACCGGAAAATAAATACATCAAAGAATGTGTCCCTGTTATATAAAAACTCGAATGAGCTGAGTTGAACCTCTCCCACCACCCACCATCATCTCTTAAAGGGCAATTAGATCCATTTTGACATGTATGTTTGACTTTTGGATCACTTACACTATAACTAAACACAAGAATTGCGGTAAGAATACGTTACGTACGTCCAATATAACAATTTAATTACTGCATCACCAAAACACGACACGGAGGTCGCCATTGATTTGCTGGAACGCGTAGAAATTAATGCCGACAGACTGATCTCTTCGATTTCGACTCGAAGCCGATTGAGATAGCTGTATTGACTGTGAGGAGCTCAAGCGTCTGACGGCCTTAGCTGGCCACTACACTGCCGGCTAGCTAAGGCCGTGAGACGCTTGAGCTTCTCACAGTCAATACAGCTATCTCAATCTGCTGCGAATCGAAATCGAAAAGTGATATCGGTCGGCATTAATTTCTGAGCGTTCCAGCAAAACAATGGCGATATCCGTGTAGTATTTTGGTGATGCAGTAATTAAATTGTTATATCGGACGTAAGTTACGTATTCTTACCGCAATTCTTGTGTTTAGTTATAGTGTAAGTGATCCAAAAGTCAAACATGCATGTCAAAATAAATGTAATTGCCCTTTAAGCAATAAGTAGTAATATTCCCATACTTATACTTGCACTTTCTCACACTGCATTTCGCTTGCTCGGTGTTATAAATGGTAGGGTCTTTCACATTCAGCCTCCTGTGCACCTGAAAATTTGCAGGTGAGAGGTCGGGGTATTGTTTCTTCATCCCCTTTATGGGCAGGTTGCTAAACATTCGCCTTTATGTTTTAAATTATACTCTTTAAACTTTTTAAAATTATAGTGTTCCTTGACTTTGACATGTGAGGTCTTCTTCTTTTTAGAGCAGGCCATTGTGTGTCTGTTTTGTGCAATTATAGTAGGCTTTATTCTCTTCAAATTGTTTGTTTAATGGTAAGTGCTGTAAATTTTGCCTTTCAACTCGGTTGTAGGTTGCGGTCTATAGTTATGTAATTATTATTGTTTGTTTATAGTTACCTTCCGAGGAAGATTCTGATATAGAAATGGAAATTTTAACACAATAAATTGCAACTTATTTTGAAAACATAAACTTGAAGCACTACGCATGCACATAACGGGCAAACAGTGCCTTATATTTCGAAGCTATAAATTCGAGTTGGCGTCATTTTTCAAAAACCCCTAACTCAAGACCAGTGCTTCAGGTAACACCCCGACCTGAAGCTCTGGGTCTTGCGTTAGGGGTCTTTGAAAAACTCGAACTAATAACAAACTCGAATTAATAGCTTCGAAATACAAGGTACTAGCTGTACCCCCGGTGTAACATACGCCGGCTAGCTGGTTCCCGCATACCTGAGCGTAACACTGTAGTGGGCCCCGGTTTCCCCTATTGCGTGGTCTGAATATCCCCATCTCTGCTCCCTCGTTGAACCCCTGCTGATTTGTGTTATGGAAGTAAATGTTTTTTTTTTTTTCAATGGAGGACGTTTCTCTGTTCTGATACCAAGCCCAACAAACCCAACAACGGTTGTGCATGCAGTGATTGTTACTCAACCAACTTTGAAACTCTTCCAAGTCTGCTCTTAAGAGCTAGCTTTATTAATGCAATATGTCGATTGTTATAGGCCACATCTGTTTGTTTGACATTGTCGGTCGCCCTCTTTATTATACACTCTCTTTCATTGTAGTGCATAATAATGATGAATTTGCTTGCCCAACGTAAGCGTATTATCTAGACACACGCTAGTGTGTCGCGCCAAGTTAGGCAACAAACACAACAACAAACATCACATCAATTCAATTGTCGAGGTTGCAGACCATTGTAGCGCGACGCCATAGCGTCAATGTCTTATATCTTGAAGCATAGTTGGGCACATTTCAGGTACTTGGGGAAAAATAGTAATGCGATACAAAAGCTTAAATTGTGTTGAAATCGAGAGCAATGACCCACCTGAAAAAAAATTAACTCGTGTTTGAATGCCAGCTATGCTGCTTTTAATGCAAAAAATGCCCCTCAATAACGTTGAAAATGTGTTACTACCTAGCTAGCTAGTCCGCTCATCCCCATGTTAAATCTCATAGGGTGATTATTCATCAATTCCGAGATAACGGGAAGGCTTCCAGGTATGAAACTGGACGAATGGGTGCAGTACAATACGAACTGCGTACCTTTTATGGTTTGGAGCCTGGGGGAGTAACAGGGATGGCGTGGGAGGGCGCGTAAGTACGAAAATATTGTTATAACCATTGTTAGTATTGTCGGCATCGTCTCTTATTGGACGGCCAAAGTTCCGACAATGAAAACGTGTACATAGGCACACACCAGTGTATCACGATTAATCTAAACAACGTTGCAAAGAGATTGTATTCACGTCCAATTCACGGAAAATAAACTATGTGTAAAAACAAAGCAAAATAAACAAAGCCAAAAACTGGTACGGAGGCCACCAGGGTTGAGAGTGGTTCGGCCCTTCAAAGGAGTGATATCAACACACCAAAACTAACTAAATACAACAAATTACAACAAAATTAAAACCAAAACCAAAAACCAATAATGTGGTGACTAAATTGAGAATGGTTCGGCCTATAGGCAAAAGGAAGTAGCAAATTCTTGAAAACCAATTTCTTGTTCACGTGGCACTTTATTACTCATCTGCACGGTAGTGGGGTTAAGTCAATACACAATTTAAAAAAAAAGGAGTGATATCATATCAAAAACCAGAACTGGTAAAAGGTGCCACCAAGTTCCGAATGGTTCGGCCCTTGAAAGGAGTGATATCAACGCTCCAAAACATTCGCCAACTTAATCGCACCGAATAATACTTTGGACGTTAAATGAAAACTTGAACATTGCTACCGAAAGTAGCAATGTTCTAGTTTTCATTTAACCTTCGAATTATTAAGCGGTGCGATTAAGTTGGCGAATGTTTTGGTGTGTTGATATCACTCCTTTCAAGGGCCGAACCATTAGGAACTTGGTGGCCCCTTTTACCAGTTTTGGTTTTTGATATGATATCTATAATAGAAGATAGATTGTTTGTTCGTTACGTGCTTAGTGCTTCAAGTGTATGCTTTTTAAAATATAACGGATCATTTTTAAAGTCTGTGAATAAATTGCATGTCTAAAGGGCTTACCAAGGTCCAGGTATTGTTCATTTTGTAATCTACGTTCTGCTGTTTTACGAAACTTCGATCTTTAGTTTAGTACACACGGTAATTCAATGTATGCACACTGTGATAAATTACGTTCAGAATTTCTCTACTAATAAAAGGGACAACATTTTAACATTGAAATGAGTAGCTAAGTTAGCCGAGTCCTGATGGAAATCTTCAAATCTTTAAATAAGGCTATCTGTTCCTAACTGACGTTGCTTAATTTCGAATAGGAATAAGTTATCTAAAAAAAAAACAGAAGGCACCGAGGAAGAATTTTTTTCCGTATTTCTAGCGATTCAAATTTTTTTTTTCAACTGTACGCAAAAACGTAACGAAATGGCCGCTACGTTAACAGCTTTCGTTGAACCCTTTCAGAGCTTTCATCGCAAACACACGGTTTTCAATTTTCTTTTTTTTTTTAACTTCCAAAGAGTTACGTTTCTACGATTTTTATTTCCACGCGTAGTTGGCAAACTTTCTGTTGTTGCACCTTGTCGGACGACGAGGGCAATCCATCTTCTCGCCTTAAGACTTGTCAGAAGCTCAGCAATGGCTTAGGATCATTTTTCAAGGGGTAAGGTTTCGAACCACGTGGTGCTGATCTAGAAATAGGGAAAAAAATCTATGTAGGCAGTGTTAGGACATGCTGTAAAACATGTAGCAATTCAAAAAATCTTATCAGTGACGTCCCTGAAAATAATCGTACCGTGAGGATAAATGGGGATCAGATTATTGTTTACCAAGTGCAAGCCACTGATCTACGCACAATGTAAAAAAAATATTTGCTTTTGTATAGCGGCGTATGCACGAGGGAGGGGGGGGGAGGTACAAGGGGTACGTGCTTCCCCCCCCCCAAAAAAAAAGACAATCCAATGCCCCCATGTCACAGGCCGCACTTGTTTTGAGTGATTTTTTTGTATAATAATAAATGTCATGAGTATTTCAAATTGCCATGTAGGCCTAAAATTTACAATCTCAAAACCGAAAAAAAAATGGTGCTTAAGATGTTGCAAGGTTAATCCATTGACGCCCCCCCCCCAAAAAAAAAAATGCTGGTAATGCTGAAAAGTTTCTCCATGGACCCCAAAAATGCTCTAAAGTGTATTAAATTTCAGAGCTCACCCCACTGGGGGAACTTACAGCCCTCCCCCAAGCCCCCTAAGAGAAGAATACTCAAAGTTTTTTTTATAAGCACAGGGCGCCCCTTCGTTAATTGTCCCCCCCCCCCCCACCTTACAATATTCCTGCATACGCCACTGTTTTTGCAGATTGCGGTAACGGACAATGTGATAAAAAATATTAGGGATGCACACAATTTTCAAAATTGAATGAAATCAGAAGTACTTTTACAAAGTGGTGACTCAACAGCCCAACAGAGAGACATTATATATTTCCCGATACAGCCGCGTATGTTAAACTGTCATTTAAATCAAACTAGTTACACTACTGTGTCCCTTCATACATCGTATAATGCCTAAAGTAATTAATTTCGTAGACATGCAGCCAATGCTTGCATTTAAAGCTCAAAGCAACCGGAGCAATACCGTGAAATTTCTGTGAAACACCACAAGCATAGGGCAGTACTTATGGCGAATGTGTTTGGTCTTTACCCTGAGTTTGTAAGGAGGCCGATTTTGTTCAGCTTGCTTGTTAGGTTTACGTTATTTCATCCATCATCCTCAACCTCACCCAGGTTAGGAATTTTCAGAGATGATGACATTTCAACCAAAATTTGAGCATTAACTGAAGGTATCTTAAAGGCAACCTTACAAGTGGTATTCCCAATGGTACCTCATCCTAAAGGTAATCTTACAAGTCGTATTCTCAATGATAACTCATCCCAAAGGTAACCTTACAATTGGTATTCTCAATGGTACATCATCCTAAAGGTAACCTCACAAGTCGTATTCTCAATGGTACCTCATCCTAAAAGTAACCTTACAGGTGGTATTCTCAATGGTGCACCTCATCCTAAAGGTAACCTTAC
>JAHWFP010216447.1:0-38812 GCA_023313725.1 Lithobius niger | reverse complement strand
AAGAAGCAAGGAAAAAACCTCACGACCACCGACAAAACGACCATCCTTGAATTGATGAAAGCCTACACCTTTTTTTAATTGGTTGCCCTTTCGGTAGAAAAAATTAAAAAGGCTTTCAAAATAAAGACTTTCAAACCAAAAGCAAAAACCATGAAAACTAAGGCAATTCCAGGATTGCAGTATATGGACCGGTCATTAATAGTTATTTTTACAAACCTATTTCTTTAGGCCGCTTTTTGTAGGGGTCGGAAAAATAGAGCCTGCCTTTATTTACATCTTCTGTTGAACATTTTACTCTTTGGCCTTTTTTAGTTCCATTTGCCCTTTTTTAGAGCTACTTGCCCTTTTTAGTACCATTTGCCCTTTTCGCTGCCATTAGCCATTTTTAGAGCTATTTGCCTTTTTTTCCGATGATGGTGATCCCCCGATTCTCCCCCTCCACCCCTTCGTTTTGAAAGCCCTTGTGGTCATAACTCAGACTGCACTGAAAAGGAGTTGAACGTTTCTTGCTGACAGCAATATTGATATAAATAAACATCGAACTGCTCTGCTTAGCTATTGGAGGTGTGTGAACAAACTAAGTAGGCGAACCTCTCATTTGAGATATCTTTTGTCAGCAATAAACACGACCAACCTTTTCGGACCCAAAATGCCTGATCCAGAAAGGTAGTACCTATCAATGCCTTTGTTTTTTTACAAAACAAGACACAAGTTCCTGTTTCGTTTTTTATTGACCACCATGTATTAACGAAGCACGCAATTTCTCGCTTATATTTTACTATCCCGTCCTCCCCCAATGAAAAAAGACGACAGATGGGTGGGTAACATAATTTATGCATAAACAGGGAGCTAGATTGGAGGGCATTCTTATGGAATGCGTAGATATGTAGTTAAACAACTACTTCGATGTACTATTTCATCGTTTTTGTACTTATCCTGCTAGATGGCCTCGTACCTTAACCTTAGCTAACTGACCGTCAATTACATTTTCTCATTGTTTACAGCATAGTTTTGTAGTATTAGAAAACAAAACGAACTCGTTTGATGCTTAAGTAAGGTTTAACTGATCCGAAGTCAAAACAGCAAAGGAACACAAATAAATATTCGTGTAAGGTTTCAGATACCGCAGCGTTGTTGTTCTGTTTAGTCCATGTGAAACCTTACTGCTGTATTCAAATGTTTTAACCTTTTTACTTTTGCACACGATAGATCAGCTAATGATTGGTGCATTCTACTTGGCTTAACAACATCGCTGCAAAATGTTTAAAATTAGTGTACTTAGTACAACTGTACAGATATTGAAAACCTGAAAATATCCTGGAACGTAATAATGAAATTACAATCTGGAAAATTAGTGCTTGCAAATCTTGAAAAATGATATATGTATCATCAGTAGGGTGATAAACGTAAACGACGTGACTGAAGAACGCTGCCAAAATTTGGCCAAGAAAGCAGTCGAATGTATAAGCCTTACATTATTCTTTGTTCGTTTGAGCATTAACAGTTTTGAAATTTGGGCTCTGGTTTTAATTATATTTACATGTATAATGGTTGGATACAGCTGTAAGGTTTCACGTGGACTAAAAAATACAGCAACACTGCAGTATCTGAACCCTTACAGGAAAGTTTGTGTTCCCTGGCTGGTTTGACTTCGGGTCAGTTAAACATTACCTTAAGCATCAAACGAGTTCGTTTTTGTTTTCTAATTCGTGCTACTTTGTCGTAACATGCAGTTGAGATTAGCTTGTTTTAATGTTTTGTGTCTTTATCAATTACGGTTTGCACAAACCAATGAAAACAAACCCTTTAATCATCAGTCTACGTCTTGCGGCTGGTGTTTGCTGATTGGCATTGTGGTGTAACAACAATATTTAAAACAATGTAAAGCAATCAGTCTGGTCTTTTGGAGCTCCCTAACCTCTGAACCACATGACCAATTTAAAAAGGACTCATGGAAAGGGCACATTTACAGAGCCATACCTGCAAAATGAGCTAAGAACCAGTTTTATAGGATTAATAGTTTCATCTGTAGAGAATCTAGTAGAAACGTGTCGTGCTAAGAACAAGAAGCCAAAAATAAAAATCACGATCCCAGCTTAAGTCCAAATCTCCGATATGGCAAATTGGAATTAATAATATTCGGACACATGTTCACCAAGTCCAACAAAGTTTATATACTAAATTTGAGTGGAAAATATTGAGAGAGAGCTGAGAATTATTAAGCATCAAAAATTTCGGCTTTAACATGGGAGGTTGAGGTCAAACCTCCTTTACTAATATTACCAATGTTTTGTATGGTGAGCCAACGGAGGAATGATAGACAGCTACGCGAAGAGTTATGATCTCTTGTTTATGTAGAATCACCACGGACGCAAGGCACCGCCTGCCGTCACTGTGCTGCAGTGCATTCGTGTCATGCGGAGTAGCTTTTCGTCCCCTACCTCTCAAGTTACCCCACGGTCTTGGCCGGGGTAATTGCGGCTCATTTACCCCGGAGCTTGGAGGTAACTTTACACCCGTTCATCCTTCGAAATGGGCTACCTCTTAACTGTTATCACCAACTATTTACCTCTCGGGTTAGTTACCTCCGAGGTAATGTTTGCCCCGGAACTGAGGGGTAAATTGTCTTCCCTCCCAACTTACCTCCGAACTGATATCACCAGATTCATTTACCCCTCAACTTACCCTCAGAGGTAGAGCTTACCTCTTAACTGTTATCCCCGCCGTATGTGGATGATATAGCAGTTATAGCCTCGAATGCAAAAATGAGATTGATGGCCAAAACGATCCTAACTGAAAGTTTTGAAATTAGACCATTAGGTCCGATAAACTACATGCTGGGAATCAAGTTTACAAAGACTAAAGATGGCACAATGTTTCTAAGCCAAACTGAATACATCAAGAAGGTCCTTGTAAAGTTTGGCATGCAAGACTGCACCTCGGTAGCCACCCCAGCAGTTGCAAGAGGTCAAGCCGCCCCAGACACAAGTGATTGTCCGGACAATATACCCTTACGTGAACTCGTAGGATCCCTGTCGTACATAGCAAATGGGACACGTCCAGACATAGCCTTCGCCGTGAATTGTTTAGCGCAGCGTGCGTCAAACCCTTCCAAGGAAGATTGGATGGCCGGAAAACGCGTATTGCGTTACCTCCAAGGTTCGAAAGACTTAAGCCTAGCTGTCAGCCCCGACAGCACCGGACTTAAAATTTACACAGACGCAAGCCACGCAAGCGATCTAGAAACAAGACGTTCCACTACAGGCATTATAGCCACGTATGGTTCCGTTCCATTTTATGGAGATCAAATCTTCAACGCACCGTTTCCCTCTTAACGATGGAATCAGAATACAAAGCAATTTCATAATGAGTTCAAGAGTGCCTATGGACCCGTGAACTCTTGATTGAATTAGGTGTTATACCGTCAAATGAGATAAAGCCAATTCCGTTGCTTACAGATTCCCAAAGTGCAAAAGCCCATGCTGTAAGTTTCGTAGAAAAATCTAGGACGAAACACATTGATGTAATCTACCATCATGTGCGTGAACGCATAGAAGATAAAAGCGTGGAAATTAATTATGTTCCTACAAAGACAAACATAGCCGACCTGCTGACAAAACCACAACTGGAATACGGCATAATTACTTGTCTAATCTTATAAATGTTTATTGTTCCAGATAGATGCATTTGTCAAGGGGAGGATTGTTGGCGGCAAAATCTTGAGCGTCGCCATATTAGGTGTTTTTTCAGGTCGTACAGCTTTGCCTTCTGGCGGTGATGACCTTCAATCAAGCAAGGGAAGTAATCTGGACTTCACGCATGTGCACAAGATACAAGTCCAGAACTTTCTAGCAACTTCGAGAAGTCGAAGACAGGAAGTGTTTGGAAGCCATAACCCCTGGCAACCAGCCTCCACATTAGCTTCAGATGAAGAAAAAGTCTTCACTCCTTCTGGCCTTGCGCCATTGAACACTTCGTCCCCTCTCGAATATTTAATTTGTAAATATGGTCATGCAAATTATTTTCCACAGCATTAAACCTGCTGATTGTTTGATGTCCATGATGTTCACGGTTTTTAATCCACGGTAAAAACCTCCAACACTTTCAATGCAAAATCTGCCCCTCAATAACGTTGAAAATGTGTTACTAACTAACTAGCTACTAGCAAGCTAGTCTGCTCATCCCCATGTTAAATCCCATAGGGTGATTATTCATCGATTCCGAGATAACGGGAAGGCTTCCAACTATGAAATTGGACGAATGGGTGCACTACAATACGAACTGCGTACCTTTTATGGTTTGGAGCCTGGGCGCGTAACAGGGATGGCGTGGGAGGGCGCGTAAGTACAAAAATATTGTCATAACCATTGTTAATATTGTCGGCATCGTTTCTCATTGGACGGCCAAAGTTCGGACAATGACAACGTGTATACTGACGTACGTGCCTAGGCACATACTAGTGTATCACAATAAATCTAAACAACGTTGCAAAGAAATTGTATTCACGTCCAATTCACGAAAAATAAATCATCTCTAAAAACAAAGCAAAATAAACAAAGCCAAAAACTGGTAAGGAGGCCACCAAGTTGAGAGTGGTTCGGCCCTTCAAAGGAGTGATATCAACACACCAAAACTAACTAAATACAACAAACTACAACAAAATTAAAACCAAACCAAAAGCCAATAAAAAGGTGACTAAGTTGAGAATGGTTCGGCCTATAGGCAAAAGGTAGTAGCAAATTGTTGAAAATCAATTTCTTGTTGACGTGGCACTTTATTACTCATCTGCACGGTAGTGGATTTGAGTCAATACACAATTTAAAAAAAAGGAGTGATATCATATCAAAAACCAAAACTGGTAAAAGGGGCCGCCAAGTTCCGAATGGTTCGGCCCTTCAAAGGAGTGATATCAACACACCAAAACATTCGCCAACTTAATCGCACCGAATAATACTTTGGACGTTAAATGAAAACTGGAACATTGCTACCGAAAGTAGCAATGTTCTAGTTTTCATTTAACCTTCGAATTATTAAGCGGTGTGATTAACTTGGCGAATGTTTTGGTGTGTTGACATCACTCCTTTGAAGGGCCGAACCATTCGGAACTTGGCGGCCCCTTTTACCAGTTTTGGTTTTTGATATGTTAAAATAAACGAACGGATACTCATCGAGGATATCTCCAATTGTTTAAATTCTTTTAAAGTGCATTTACCGGGTGTTGCAGACATAGGGCCTTAGGGCTTCGTCGGGCAGATGACCGGGTGCGGTTAACGCTCGCTAAAATCCTTTGACCCTTTTTTGAGTGCATTTACTGCTTAAGTCTAATAAACAATGCGACTGTAAATAGTAACGTTTGTTTTAACGTGTCATCAGACGGAGAGCACCGTTACAATCGAGTATCATTAAAGCACGCCATTGTTTTGGTATGACGTCATAATTCTCTGCTTAAGGTCCAGAGTGGTCCTGATGTGTGTATGAGTGCATCTGGAGCAGGGTATTTCATAAACAACGTTCTCTGTGGTTTGTTGGTTGAATGTGAGAGTCTACTTTTGTTTGAAGATGGATCTAGAGACCAAGTTGAAAGCTTCGGAGAGCTGGAGTTTTTTTTAAGGGTTGGAGTAATAGTGTGACATGTATGCCGTGTATATCTTGGTACGAAGTTGTGTAGGGTTTGGTCTGGTGTTTGTACCACTGCGGCTTTGTATAGGGCAAAACAATGGAAAGCGGGAAGGCATTTTGGAGATATGTGTAGCAGATGAAGTTCATCTCTGATGGAAGATCAGAGGGGTCAGAGGTGTAACAGACAACACGTATGACTTCCTTTTTAAGATTACTTAATTTTGTGGTAGGGTCTTAATAGGAATGGAAGTTGATTGTGCGATTGGTGTGTGAAGGCTTGCAAAAGTGATTGGTTTTTATGGATCTGTCCGGGAGGATTGTAAGGGTAAGGTTTAAGAAATTGAGCTGCCTTTATTTCATTTTGTGTTTCACGGGTGAATTTTAAGTCTTGGTGAAAATTATTAAGGAACTTCAACATAGATTGTCGGACAGACAGATTTGCCAAAACTTCAACGTCATCGACGTATCAGGTGTAGTGTCAGACGTGGGTAACAAATGTGGTGTTGAACGAATGGTTGATGGCTTACATTACTATTTATTTGCGGTTTACTGCCATTTGGGCAGCCAACGCCACCTATGTATACATATAGGGTGGCCCAAAAGTCCAAAAGTCCCACCAAAAGCCGTAAAGCATTGGAATTACCCACCTGACTCATAGGACTTTGCTTTGTCCCTAATATGGGGGCCACCCTGTATACAGTATGTTTATATGGACTATATGAAAAATATTTGTTAATTTTGTTAATGATAATTTTAACACGATTAGAATTTGCAAGCTATTGTTTGCATGGTCGGTAATGCCCATGGTATCATTTGAATATAAAGATTAGGAAGTAAATGAAGATGGTACTGAAAATTGTAAACAAAAACAAAAAAAGAAGTTATTGTAACTATTGTTAAAATACTATTTATGTGTTATAAAAAATAATAAGGTAAAAGTTGATAATTTGTTGTGGGAAGGAATAATGGAGTATAAATTTTAAATGTAATTGAATGTCCAATTAAGAGTTGCCCTCACCCCCACAATTTAGTGGAATGAGTTGGAGTGTTTGTGGTGGGCACACCTCTGGTGCCACACCTCATGTTAGTTATACTTCCCTGCCACAAGGGAATACCTGTAATTAACTACTTCTATGCACGGCGTGCAAACGCTATAAAGAGTATTTAAGGTAGCGCAGCTAATCAGCTTGTTGAATGGTTGAATGGACCCCAGACCAAAGGCCGTAGGTCCCAGAATCGCAACTGACGCTGTCCAATTACTATCAAATCAAGTGTTAGTCTTTACTATTCTTAAGAATCCAAACGTTCGTTGTAGAAATGTTGCAGGCGTGTGCTCTGCCAGTTAATTACGAAACGAGGTGGCCATTTGAGGGTGGCGCTCCCGCCTTTTGTAAAGGGGTTTGGCCTTTAAGGGGCTTCTTAATTCACACATATTTACTTTACCTTACTTTATTAACAACATTATATTGCCGTTCAGAATGCGTTACAGGATTTTGACAAAATATTTCAAAAATATTTCAATTATTAAAATATTGTGCACAGATGATCCATCGCTTTAAAAGCATAAACGAATTAAATACGAATTTTGCACAACAGTGGCAGAAAATATAGTGATGTGTTACCATCCACGCAAGAATCCGACATTTTGCGAAATTTCGATTTCAACGCCAATCAGCTTTGTTTTTGTAGCATTAAGACTCATTAAACGAAAATATAATCTTGACGTTATTCAGTCTAGGTTCTGTATTTAGTGGTAAATAACCAAGTACGTGCTTAAATTTTGGTGTATTGGAAAATTTTATTTCTCGTTTTTTGGAGGGGTTGGGTAGTGGAGGATCTTCAATTTCTCGAAATCTACCAACACATGTGCAAAGTAAACATTGCACTGGTTTTGTAGTGTTTATTGACTGTATTTTGGTTTGATGCCAACGTATTTGCGTTGTTTTGGTTTGCTGGTCTTCCATGCTGTTTAATAATTGGCTGTGAGAAATTTTGTTCAATAAACGGTGTTTTATGGTTTTCTGGTTGTGTTTTTCTTGTTGAGCTTCTTTCGTTGTTCAGGTTACTATTATTCACTTTACTGTGCTTCGTGATGCCATCTCCCTACCCCCTCGGCCAGTTGTGATTCTGGGACCTACGGACTTTGGTTTGGGGTTCATTCAAACCCATCAACATCGAACTAACTTCAAACCAAAAGTGATGCGGGACTAATTCTTACGACAACACAATTCTCATCATGCAGATTGGCTGCAGCCAGATTACCGTGACACGCAAGGTACTTTAGTAACTCTAGTAAGTGTCTAAGGTGCTTCAAGAATCGTTAGAAGATCTGACTTTCAAGTACGTACAACGTTTTGACAATGGAAAAGTACTTAGATAACGAGGTTGCCTCTGTATGCTCGATGAGTGTTGACGAAGATTCGGATTCAAATTTTGAACTAGAAGAATTGACCTCCAGTCTTTCAACTGGTGAAAGTGACTTTATCCCTGCCAAAATCGCGCCTATCGCAATCCATACGCTCCCTCCTGAAGTTGTGGATTATATTTTTACTTTCCTTGACATAAAACAACGCATCCAATCAGAGCGTGTTTGTAAAAATTGGCGAATAATTGGTTGGGGAAGGATTTGGAGTGAACCCAAGTTCTTTACCTTTGGCAACTGGAAAGAAGGAGAAGAATCTTGTTTGGTTGGGGTCTTACACCTTACTGATCAAATTCTTCAAGCCATCTTGTTTCGCTTCGGCCTCATAGTAAGAAAAATCAAATTTTCGAATTTAAGTGATCAAGTATCAATCGGTGCTAATGCCTTTGAGATAATTTCATGCCATTGCTCAAATCTGACCCACATTACTGTGAGACTTCATAGTCTTCCATTCTCTCCGAATTGCTTAACGAAACTTTGTGAAGGATGCACTAAATTAAAAAGGTTAATTTCGAATACATGGGAGGAAACGAACAACTGCAATTAAAATCCATTTTTCAAAATTGCCAAGAATTGGAAACTGTAACATACGTTGGGGATCCAGTGTGTCCTGAAGACTCGGACTTCGAAGTGATAAATGAGAATTTAAAGAGTCTTCAGTTGAATTACATGAAAAATCTTCAACCGACTGCTTTAAGCAACTGAAAGAGAGGTTCATTGGGCTCAAATTTTTGTTCGTCGAGATGGAACGGGGCTATGATCTAGCTACTAAGAGGCTGTGCTTCGACGTGTTGGAGCGTTATTGCAACACAGTAACAGCTTTAAGCTTACTGGAAGCCAGTAAAAAAGCTAGGGGCAAGTAGTGTGCCTTTCTGGCCAAGTTCCATTGTCTTCAAGAACTTTACATCGATGAAGTTGGAAAATTCCACTGCCGTTGTGAAGAAACCTGCGGGATAAGTCATGAAATCAAATATCTGTACGCACAGAGTGGAGCACGAAACGCAAACAAAGACGAAGCTTTTGTTAAGAAGTTACTTGAAAGTAATGACAATCTTGAGCACCTCGAACTGGTGGGCTTCAATTTTGATTCAACAATTTTGAAGCTATTGTCCAAGTATTCTGACTCTATGACAGACTTAAAATTCTTTCTTTGTAGTTTGAACCCTTGCCGAGTTGGAAGCTGGTGCGAATTATTTGCTGAACTTCCCGGTCTGAATAAGTTGAGGTTGAATTTAGGTAACGCTAAAGTTAACGATGACATGGCTCGATCTATTTCCAAAAACTGCTCCCAACTTAAGGTTCTTGAGTTTTCAGGAATGGCCGTTAATGATGAAAGGCTGTTAGCCTTTTCCTTCCTTCCCTGTTTAGTGGAAATATCACTCAGTTGCACGAATGGCATCACCGATAAAGGGATTAAAGATTTGGTGGCTCCAGGCAGATTAGAGAAATTAAATATCAACGCATCCTCGAACTCCCCCAACACTGCAATCACCAATCTAAGTTGTTTATTAGCCCAACTTTGCCGTAACTTTCATAAATTGCAGGCTGAAAACACACGCAATATTTCCAACAAGCTTGTTTCTGAATTTTATGAATCCGTTGTAAGAGGATACTTGAAGCCTCCCTTCATTGAACTGATTTTAACAGGAACATCAGTAACAAGTGAATGCAAGACACACGATCGACTTTTTGTCGTCACTTAGTTGCAGCCTTGTAATACTTTTTGAACTACGATGATCGAAGCCTTACGAATAGAACCTTTGTAGTATTAGCCTTGCATCCTTGCCGTGGTATTTGTTTAAATTCAGCCTTTACAATTGGAATTTCGTAGTATCACTGTTGTCGTGAATTTATCACGCTTCAGCTTTATAATTTCAGATGTGCAGTTGCATCGTTATAGTGTAATTTGTCTGCTTTTAGTCCTATAATTGGAACTGTGTAGTAGCATTCGTATCATAAGATTTGTCTGGCTTCAGCTTTACAATACTGGAACTGTGCAGTCAAACCCTTATATTTATCAGTCTTGTACAGATTTATGCAGCCGTATAGTTACAATTGTGTATTTAGTTGCATCCTGATCATGAAATTTGTCTAGCTTCAGCGTAACAATACTGATATTGTACCTTTAACAACAACATTAGGAACGGCCTCGCTGTCTAGTTGTAGTTTGGATTTTGGCTCTTGGCTATTGGTTCATTTTGTCACCCTGATGGAACCTCAACCCCATTAGCTCGGACTGTATTAATCCATCGACTAAAAAACTACACTTCTATTAACAAAAATATATACGCAATATTTCATTTAAATTTTTAAAAACCGTATCATTAATACACCCGTGGGTTCCGTCAATAAAAGAGCAAAGTTTTAAAAACAAATTCCTGCCGTAGCATCCAGGGACCGTATCACGTGAAATCCAATCGGAGAACCGTGTTATTATGCGGCGGCATACTCAGTGCCGTGGCTAGCAGGCGCTAAAAAAGACTGAAGAAGACGTAAAAAAACTTATCGAAGTTCAATTTTCTTTTTATTATTTTTTTGTTTCATTCTCGCATCAGGTTTGACTCTTAAAGTTGAACATTATTCTTTCGTTGCGGTGGGGGGGGGGGGGAGAGCAAACCTTTAGTGGGGCGTAAAGTTGCCAGTTTGCACCCCCCACCCCACGAAAAATTGCGTACACTGTCGTTAACTGTAGCCCCCAACTACCTACCAGTACGTTTGTGTTCGTGGAGCAAGGATTTATTTTATGTAATCAACTATTACACTCTTGTGTTTCAGTGTAGTTGATCGGTTCTCCAAAAAAGGAGCGTCGGGTTTTGCACACGAAAAGTCTCCGGACGCTCACTTGATCGAAATATCTTAGGCGCCCCCTACCCCGCCCTGCAGTCTTTCAATTCAATTCAATTTATTCAACACGGGCTTTGGCCAAGAGCCGTACGCTCCGCAACTTAATTAAGATACATGAACACCCGGTGAAGAAACCCAGGTCCCAGACGACACACAGGCGCACAGTCTCACCGTTCAAGACCAATGTTCGCCTGCTGACCCCTCCACTGTTTTCACTGGGCACATGTTTGCACCTACACTGTGTACAAGCTACCACTGGATGCTGCTTCACTGAATATCCAGGCGCACTTCCCAGCAATACCCAGACTCCACAACGATCACTTCAACTTTACTCCGCAACACGGACACACGCCGAGAGAGAGAACTGTGAGAGAGCAACTTACACAGATACACTAGTGGCTCTGGCGAAACGCGCAACAGCCTTTAGCCTCCTCAGAGAGCCTCTCCGTCAGAGAAAGACAAAAGACTTCGATTAATTGATTTAATTATTTATTGTGAGCCGTGGCCCACAGCCATGCACTCATCCTAAAGCCTCCTCAGAGATGCCACACCATCAGAGAGAGACAAAAGACTTCGATTAATTTATTTATTTATTTATTGTGCGCCGTCGCCTGCAGCCATGCACTAATCCTAAAGCCTCCTCAGAGATGCCACACCATCAGAGAGAGACAAAAGACTTCGATTAATTGATTGTGGCTACAAATTACAAAATTACAAAATGCAAAACATACTGAACACCAAATACGAAATGTTAACTGGGGACCCCAACTACCCGACCCTGTACTGGTGAGTCTTCAGGCGAGTGTGGCCAGTACGGAGGCGTGAGAGAACCTGGGCATCCTCTCGTGAGAAGGTGTCCAAGACAGAGGACCGTGAGCACAATGGTTGAACCCGAAACAGACCCTGCCCTGTCGCTGCACCGCGCCACTCCTCTCTCCACTGAGCGAGGAATTCAGACGCAATAAGAAGGTGCCAAGAACGCGGCGACCACTGGGGGTCAGGTACTCCTCAGAGTCCACGGAATGCCTTGCAAGGCTGTTAGCAAGCTCATTGCCCGTGAAACCTGCATGGCCGCGGTTTCACTTAAGGGTGATCACTTCCTAAATCAGCGGGTCCCCCTTGGACAAACCCCCTGCTGCTCCCTTTAGAATTGCAATAGCAGAACGCGAATCCGTATACACAACCACTGCAGCAAGTCGCAGGTCTAATACCTCATCGAGAGCCGCGGATACCGCACACAGCTCACACTCAGATCTTGAGGCAACCTGAGCCAGGCGAAATTCCCTCTGTATCTTCAGAGCAGGGATCGCAATGCTGATACCACCCAGACCTCTCTCCTTTACAAACGACGCGTCAGAAAATACTTCACAGAACTCAGTCCCACACCTCTCAACTGTCAGTAGTTGACAATGCAAAATGTTTCATGATTTCATTGCTGTGTTGTCTTATGCTTGCTCTTTCAATGGAATTTCATCTGTGATTGGTTGGTAAATGCTACAAAGCAGCGGGATGGTTTGTGGCGGCTGATGGGTGAATGCTGCAAGTCTGCTGAACTGATGGATGCAGGCAATGTGTGAATGCTGTAGAGATGTGGGCTGGAGGGCTACGGGTGGCAGGTGAATGCTGTATCGTGCTGCTGACCAGGTGGCTGTGGTCACCGTTTGATTGTGATGACTGAGAGGGTGGATGGTTCCTAGAGCATACGAACTTAAAAAATCTTCAGAATTTACAAAAACATAATGATGTTTTCGCTTTAACTGGGATTTATGTTTTATGGTAAGGCCTCATTCCGATTCAACAAGTGTCGGATTCCATGGCATAAGTTAGAGTTATCTATGTAGTCCCTACATACTACGTATGCTGTATTTCCTTTTGTTACTATTTAAAGGGACACCCGGCCTACCGTGTGACATTCCGCCTGCCTTATAACAAGTTCGCGCTGATCGTCTTCCGCGAAATACGAACACCAAGGTCATCTGAGATAGTAGCTGCGCTCTTCACAGCGAAGAACGTAGCTACTGTCTCATTTGGCATTGTGCCTAATAGACGAACCAGAATTAACGCATTAATCGTATCATCACAAACCGGAATGATTCTCGTATTTTAACATCACAATTTATTATTTTCTAGACTAGTGTCGTATAATTGTGCTTCGGCGATCTATTGGAATAATTAATTTTATTTTTTACCGCGTTACGATTTTAGATTTTTGATCTCATGGTAATTATTAGCAAATTAGTACATGCACACACACAGATGAAACGTCATGGCTATTGTAAGCGCACAAAGCATCATATACTTACGGGTCGTTCATAAATAAAATTCCATTATATTCAACAGAAAATCTCCTAGACGCCACATTTTAAAACGGATTTTTAGAAAGGGAAAGACTAACGGTAAGTAAATAGACCTTTGAGGCCGTACTTGATGTGGAGGATCGAGAAAAATGGCGCTGGGAGGAATATCCTTTTAATTGATAATGTCCTTCATCTTTTGTCAAACCCTCGACCTTTTTCATTGATACTCTGCAAAGAATGAATATTCTCGCGTTTTTTTAAATTGCTAGCGGGCAAAGTGGGATCTAATCCGAAACGTGAACTTCGCGATTGTAAAAATTCGATAACTACCGAAACAATAAAAACGCGTTACTTTTCATCCCGTAAATTTCGAATGGGGCTTTGGTTCACCTTCGCGCTACGACTTTCAGACTCGCCGCAAAATTTTCGATCTTTCTCTATCTTTCGACACTACACTCGACTCGTTACGCAAAAATTTACAACGATGCTCATGCTAGCTGAAACACTGCAGTCGTTATTTTTTCGTACTGCATACGCTTTTATATCCACGAACGCACCGCCGACGCAAATTCTAAGTAGGCCCAGCAGAAATTCAGAGAAATTTCCATTCTTCCGACACCTTTATCCAATTTTAAACTCCACTATTTCGAGACGAGTAGAAGGGCACGATAAACACACTGAACGTTTTGAGTGACGTAGATTACGCGCCCGCTCACGCCATCCCTCCCCCCTCCAACCGACTAGGTTGCAAACCTGAAAAGGTAAGGCGATCGTGTTCTACTGCAGTCGCACGATGATTAATGTGCTAGAATTCCATCCCAATGCTTCTCTAAGTGAGAGCAATGTACCTATACAAATTAACATAAGACTTGGCGGACTAGCTAGCTATTCTTTAGCTCGATAGGCTACACATTTTCAACGTTCGCATTGAATGCCTATACAAAGCTGCCACCACATGAATTTGTTTTTGTTAGGTCGGTCGTTGCTCTTTGTTTTAACCAAATTTCAGTGTTTGTATAGCATTAATTCTATCCAGAGCCTTAAAATATGCCTAACTCTTGTCCAAGATATTAATTAAGATACCCGCTTGTGTCTCGCCCGTCAAGATTCAATTTTAAGATTAAGATTAAAATCAAGATTAACGTCTGTCCTATCCAGATAAAATATATATGAGCACGGCGACTACTACAACGCAGTCAGTTGTGTCTGTTACCGCTAAGGTAGTTTGGATGTTTTCAGGCATCTCAGGAAAAATAACAATGAGACAGTAAAGGCTGAAACTTTGTCTGTTCGGGTGACCTGACAACATAAAAGTTGCTATTAGTGACTAAATTGATATTTGCCAAATTATTAGCAATGACTATTCTTCCATGCCATGCATAAAGCTGAAATTTTCCAGATAGCTATAGTTTAACCGTGAGACATGCCTTTTGCTTCTTCAGGGGTTTGGGGATGCGTAAATTCAAAGATACTAATTAAACTCGGTACCATTTTAAGGGCAGAGTTACCACATTTTGTTGTTGTTTTTACTTTCAGGGAGCACTAACCGAAAATGGATATTTGCCCCACGACGATTTGATGATAATTTAGCTGAAGAAATCCAGCGGAAAACCCAGGATCTTTGACATGCTACAATTGACTTAAGCACGAGACACCATGAAGCCATATTTTGTTGTTGTTTTTACTTAAAGTAAGCCGGACCCAAACTGGGTTATCTGCCTCTCTGTGGACGACGAAAGAAACAATTTAGCTGGAGATATCCAAGCAGAAAATCCACATTTCTTAAATTGTGTTGTTGCTGTGTTGTTTTATTACGGGGGCCAGACCATACGATAAAAAATAAACAACACAAAAGTGGCCACGAAGTTGACTTAGAAAACACTACACATGGAAACTAAAATTATGACAGCGAGGACGAACGCAATGTCAAGTCAGAAGCGGATTAGCATTATTATCCAAATGATGTTCGTGTGATATTGCCAATGATTTTCCTAAATGTTTAGTAATTAGTGTACGGCGTTCTTATACTGTCATTTAAAATAAAACACATTAAGTTTTAACACATTGACGAGCATCATTAATACAGTAAGACATGCGGTTTTTAGAAGAGTTTAACCATGGTGAGAGATATTTCAACCCAATTTGCAAAAGAACTATTGATCTAAGCAAAAACTTTATAAGGACCATATTTGTAGTGAATTTTATTATCTTTCTTTTATGTCTTATCAACTGTCCCCATAAAATCTACGGTTTTAGAGATAAATAGCATAATAGGCTCAGGTAACAGGTTTTGGCCGCCATTTTCCAAAATGGCGGCTGAAGCACTAGTGGGATCATACATATTTTGATCTCTTTGGAAATTTGTTCCTTTCTTCGTCTTATTTTGTTCTAAATGACTGGACTAAAACCATTAATACTAACTTTGATTTTGATGTAGTTGTCGTTTTTGATTTTAGTGAGCACGAACACAAACTGGGTTATCTGCTCCGCACCGATGAGAAGGACAATTTAGCTTTGATTTGTTGTTGTTGTTGTTGTTGTTGTTGTTTTGCGTTTAGGGAGCACGACACCAACTGTGAATTTGTTGTAGATGTTTTTTTTTTTTATTATTAAAGGAGCAAAACCCAAACCGGGATATCAGCCCCACTTCAATAAAACAACAATGAATAACAGATACACAATACAGATATATTTTATTGAGGGCTGTGAACCGAAGCCATGCGCTCTTCTCTAAACTACTGCAAACCACACTAGCCAAAACGACAAAAGGCGTAAAAAAAAAGGCAATGGGACAAATCACTCACTCATGAACCATCAGCATCCAAACCAGCGCACCAGCCCAGACACGCACCTCCTCAGCTGCAGAGGCCCTAGTTCAATCCAGAGTGGATACCCCACCATACATACAACATATTTGTTTACAACAATGAGCAAGTTAACGTGAGAATATATACGATTCGTTTAACTCCGAGAACTAATACTAAGAACAACCAACAAAAACCAAGCACCAAAGCCAAAAGCACCACGCACCCCTGCCGGGGAAACTACCACCCTCCTTCTAGGTACCCTAACAACCCCATCTAAACTTTAATACCCTGCCTGGCTTACTACATGGCAAACCTACCAGTTGCCTTACAAAAGGATAAAACATCATGGAGAAAACCCTGAGGGCACCCTACATAGTGGGTGACTCCAAGTGTCAGTCGCAGATCCCTGCCTCTTCCACGAAGGGGGCACTGCCGACACGCCGCCCAGAGCCACTCTCAAAAAGGAAATGTTCTACTGTCTCTTCTGAGGTTCTGCACCGACAACGTGGAGAGGAGAACCAGCCCAGACGGAAAACCTGCAGTCTCACAAGAGACTGCCGAGTTCTCATCCTCTACAAAAGTCCAGCGTATCTTCTGGAAAGTCGGCCCAGTGCCCAGTATGGCACCCTGTTTTTTTTAAAAACAAGTGCTAGCAATAACGAAAATACAATTCCAGATATCGGAATATCTCCATTCCTGATATCGCAAATGCAATTTCCGATATACAAAATCACATTTGCGATATTGGGAATTCATGCGTATTTCTGATATCCAGAGTAGTATTTCTGATATCGAAAATTCAATTTTTGATATTGACAATTCTAATTCCAATATCAGAATTAAACTTTATTTTCCGATATCATAAATTGAATTGCAAATATCACAAATGCTATTTGAGATATCGGAAATTGAAGCCAATTCCCGATATCCACAATTAGAATTTTCGATATAAAAAAAAATTTCCGATATCGGAAATTCTAGTCAGTTCGCGATATCTAGAATTGTATTTCCGATATCGGAAATTGGCGCCGTCTAGCGTATATCTTAGTCAATAGAGCGTGCGGGTGGAATAATGGATATCGCGAAATGGCTAGAAGGTTCGCGTTTGAGGTATCGAAAATATAATTCCTGATATTCGAAATTGAATTAGAATTTCCGATATCGGAAATAGAATTCCAGATATCTGAAATAGAATTCCCGATATCGGAAATACCTACTTATTCCTGATATCAGAAATTGTAATGATATTTTTCATTGTAGTGGTGGATATTTTTAGCCGCAGCATTGGCTTACAATATGGACCACTACAACGAAAAATTGCGCAAGAAGCAGTTTTCATATTCTTCCTTTAACCTTCAACTCAGTAGAATTAAGTTTTGGAAAGAACTTGACGTTTGATATCGCGACTTCAAAAGGCCTAAAAGCCCAGCGGGCTTCATAACAGGTTTTGTTTTGGAGATTAAATTTATTAGCCAATTCTTAGTAGGAAGCCAAATTGTTTGACTGCCCTTTTTGTTGTCGCATTGGCGTTTGTTGCTGTTGGGGCCCAGAATTATATCGGGCTTTCCGCTTGGATTTTTAGATAAATTGTCCCTCTCACCGTCGTGGAGCAGATAACCCAGTTTGGGTTCGAGCTCCCTAAAAGCAAAACAACAACAACAAAAAATGAGTTTACTGTCCTGAATTTTCCATCAATAATGCATGTCGTAATATTTCGATTGTTACTGATGTTAACTAATAATATCCATTAACCTTCACATTACTGGCTGGTCGCCCTATTTATCTATTTACATTTTATACATCAACCTTTTAAACCCTATAGTTTCCCCCAGAATTGACATAGATCAACGAAATTCGGTATTTAGGGTCATATCGTAACTATTTCACTGCTTGAAAATTTGAATGACAACAATCGAACCGTTTGCTGTCCACAGCATGGCCATAGTGGTGTTGTTGTTGTTGTTGTTGTTGTTGTTGTTGTTGTTGTTGTTGTTGTTGTTGTTGTTGTTGTTGGGGCTCTTTGCCCTCACCTGGAGATCGAACCAATGAACCGACCTTCTAGTTTTATAGTTTAAAACTTAGGTATGGACGAGAACTAGGACCTTTTGAATGCTATTTTAATGTGACTACAATATTCTTGTTGTTCTTCTTCAGCAGTCTTGATCAGGTCAGAGCGAAAATCCTACCCTGACAGAGTGTGTGATGAGGTTAGGTCTGCCAGGTCATTAGGGCATGCCTGGCACATCCTGGATCAGCGTGAGAGTAGAATGACTCAGTCATGGGTTTATGACACATGGGATCCAGGCCACTCTTCTTCGGTGCCTTCAATGCGAGGTTTGCGAGTGTTTACGCCTTAGCCTCAGGGTCCTGCCCTCCCAGTCTGCTGGTGCCTAGTACAGCCGGCTCTCTGACTGACCTTCCCTGGGATTTGTCTGAGTATTTTGCTGCACTGTACAAGTGTAGAGATAGGAGCGCTCCAGTAGTGGACGGGATTTCTTATGGGTGTCTCCGGGGCCTGCAGCCTGAGGTCTCGCGTGAAGAAGTTGCCCTGTTCCAGTCCCTTCTTGATGGTAGTGCTGTTCCTGAATCGTGGCTCTACGCCATTCTGGTCCCAGTCCACAAGACAGGAACACCCTGAGCCAATCTTGTTAATTATCGCCCGATTGCTCTCCTGTCTAATCTAAGAAAGGTTTATGAACGCATGCTCGTGAGGCATCTTGAATAGCACCTCGAGTTCGATGACTGGCTGGTGCCCTTCCGGTTTGGCTGTCATGCTGGCAGGAAACTGCAGGATGTCATCATGCTCCTCCTGTCGGGGATACAGGAGTCGTGGGCCTATGGTCATGTCGTCGTTGTTGTCTTTTTAGACATCAAGGCGGCATATGACACTGTCAGTGTGGACTGGGTCCGGTATGGCATGAGTAAGATGGGAGTTGGTACGAAGTTGATCGGGGCTATAGTGGCTCTTCCGGGTGATCGGAAATTTGTGACGAGAACTGACGGGCACTGGTCCAGTGAAGTTAGCTCGGGGCGTGGACTACCTCAAGGGAGTTGTCTGAGCCCCATTCTGTTTGCCATTGCAATCAATGAGGTATTCCTAGAGATTGGCGAGTCCTCCAACATTGTCAGCTACGCAGACGATATTGCATTATGGTTTGTGGGTAATGATCTTGCTGTCTGTGGTTCACGGGCTGAAGAGGTTCTCTTCTGTATATCCATGCACCTCAGAGAGAGTACTCTTGCTCCTGCCAAGACTGAGGTCGTTTACAGGATATCAGGGATAAGAGGCCGCAGAAGCTATACGTTGTACTGCCGCCGTACAAGTGGCTTCCCCCCCCCCATCATCCAGGGTTGCCACGTGCGTTTTTCCTTTTGCGGTGTTATGTTGGAATCCAAATACTGCAAAAGCCTTTATTTTGGCTAATTTGCTTAATGGCCAAATAAAAGTTTTTATTTCTTTTTACTTGAAATCTAATTAAGGGTTTTTGTTGTTTGTTTTGGTCTCCCCCACCAACCAGGGTTGCCACATGCGTTTTTCCCTTTTGCGTTTTTATTTGGAATCCAAATACTGTAAAAGTCTTTATTTTAGCTGTTTTGCTTGGCCGATTAAATGGTTTTTTTTTCGTTTTGCTTGAAATCTAATTATGGACTTTTATTGTTTGTTTTGCCCCCACCCCGGCCAACCCCCACCAACCAGGGTTGTCACATGCTTTTGTTACCTTTAGAGCGTTCTTATTTGAAATGCAAATAAAAGCTTTCTTTCCTGAGGTCTGGAATAACTTTCATGATTTCTTTACTGAGGTCAAGGGTAAGGGTTATAGTGACGGGGAATGGTTGTTGGACTTACAAAAATTCGACGTGTAGCGGTTTTTTGAGTCACCCTGTATAACTGAGAGGGGGAGGAGGCGGCTGAGAGGGACAGGAATGAAAGAACCCAAAGAACGAGGAGAAAATTTTTGAAAAATTTGATTTAATCGCTGTTTACTTCAAATAATTTTTTTTTTGCATTATGGTACCATACACTTCACAACACAAGAAAAATAATCATCCCTTAACAATACATTAGTCGTACGTTTTCTAGTAGCAGGGGGCGAAAAGTGGGATGTAATTTTCGTCCACCCCCACTTCCCCAGAAAAAAAAGTTTTTTTGCCTTCGGAAATGAAGTATGGGCATTCGTAACAACAATGCGTTTTGCGATTGTGGCAACCGGGCTGGATGTCACGCAAAGGGGCTTAAGCGCCGGAAAAAAATCCTAAATATAACACCAGAAAATAATCACATACCGAACGTGGCTTTCTGTGTTGTGAATGATCGCGCAATTTAGACCTAATCCGTATCATACGTTGTTTTCTTTAATTGCTTACTGAACTGCACTCGTTCACTTGCGTTGATTGACGCAGGAAAGACTCTCATCACATAGTGCATTAGCTTGTAGAGGCAACCCCTATGCTTCACTGCATGGCAGTTAAAACGTTCAGGGAAGACTTTGTTGCTATATTGTTTTCTTCATAACTATTGCAATTTTGCTCCGATTTTCAATCTGTTTTCGGACTTTGTCATGTTTGATACTCGCGAACAACTTTGTAATTCACTTTTTTGCCGTATCTTGCGCCGTTTGGAAGATGGAATGCAGATGACCTTGAATGCTTTTTTCAAGGTCATTGAAAATATCTTCATTGGCTTCCCCATATCTGACTTACATTACAAATGTGTCTTCAGAATTAACTCAGGATCATTATATCGGCAGTTATTTGCGTGTGACCAGACTTTTGCCTCACCCTGTGTATATCGTTTGGATCTGTCAACCTATTCAAATGATCCCAGGTTATATTATTCAGTTGTTTAACAATACTTATATGATTTAGTTTGGTCATAAATTTAGATTTTTCATGTTCACTTACATCATGAACATTACTAGTGTTAAACAAGTTTACGCCAGTGATCCGCCACTTTAGACTTTGCAACAAAACTATTGCACGTATATTTTTTTAGTTTAGTATACACTACATCAAGGCAAGAGCGAGAGATTTTATTTAATCTGTATTCTTCTCTAGTTGCCGAATTAATTTGTTGACAAAAACTATAAGATGCCATAACGTTTTCAAATTTTTCGATGTCCTACTAATAATAATAATAACTTTTTTATTGAAATACAATACTTAGATTGTACGCTCGAAGCTGTTCGACGACAGCTTGTATGAGCTTCAAAGATACTTCATGTTCATTGTAATATAATCATTCAACATGTCACCCTATAGCTTACAGTTATGCACACATTTTAAATAATATTCAATATCTCACCATCTTCTATTTAATCTATCATTATATAACTTATATGCTTATTTACTGAAAACATTGTTTTAAACAAATTTCATCTTTTAAGTTCACTTTTAAATCTTTTATTGTGCAATAATTCATGAGTTTATCTGACATTTTATTGAAAATATCTGGTATATACCATTTTTTTATTTCTTTTTCCATAAACGTTGTTCCATCTTGGCTAATATGTATTTTGGAGTAATTAATCTTAATCTATTCCCTCTGTGTTCATTTTTTGTTTTGTGTATATTAGAATGATAATTTTTTGTAATTATTGTATAATTTCGCAGTTCTATTATTTTCATTATCTTCATTTCTTTGTATATTCCTTTTGTTTTAGTTTTCCCATTCTCCAATAACACTTTAATTATTTTGTTTTGAATTTTTTTGCGATCTTTTAATTAAATACTCTGAAGCAAAACCATATAGTTCTATACCATATCTTAAAATACTCTCTATCCATGCTTCATATAAGATATTTTAATTTTTTTTATCCAATATATTTTTACTGCATATATCTTAGGTAAAATTTTTCTAATACTTTGCCTTACTGAAAGTATATGGGCTTTAAAATTTAAATTTGTATCTATTTCCATTCCTAAATACTTTGTTGTTTCTTTTAGCTCCAATTTTACACATCCCTTCTTACATTTTGTATTTTTCTTATCTTCATTTAAATTTTCACAGTTTCCATAATGTTTTATAATTGAAGTTTCTTCAGTTTTTTTTTCCATTTTGGCACAGTGATATTCATTTGTGTACTGTTTTCTCTTTACTAATGAATAGTTCGTTTTCAATAAACCAGTCATTTAATTGGTTAAAGTCATCTTGTAGATTATTTATCATTTCTTCATAGTTAAAATGCATTGAAATCATAACAGTATCATCTGTGAAAAAAAAGAGATTTGTTTTTTCAATATTATTTTATATGTCATTTGTATAAATCAGGAAAAGCAATGGTCCAATACAGATCCCTGTGGAACGCCAAATTTTGAAATTTTTAAATAACTACTTTCTTCCTTTATTTTTACTTTTTTTTTTTTATTGTGTTAAACTAGGACCACAAGAACGACAAGAAATGCAGTTGTGTTTGTGGTTCAAGTAAATTACAAAACTATGGTGCAATCAACAACAAAAAATAAATACATCGTACAATTAAGTTGATTAGTTACACAGAATACATCAACAGACTTAGTGAATTGATACAGTAATACCAAAACAAATAATCTATGAATTTTAACGTTAGAACATCAACAACATAAATAACATTTTTCGTTAGAAGTTAAACAAGTTCACTGCGAAATTATCCATTGTTTTAGTTGTTTCTTTAAAGTCGAATACTTATCAATAAAAAAAAAAAAGATTCTTTGGTAATATATTAATTATTAAAAATTTAGAATTAAAAATGGCTAAGTATTGTTTTATTATTATTACAAAGTTTCTTAGCTTTAAAACATCCAAAATACCATTTACCTGATAAATTTCTTTAGTTGTAATATGATTATTACTAACAATAATAATAATAATGAATAAACTGTGCATATGCTCTAGGATGGTGAAGGGTCAATTTGACCACAACCACCCGGCCAAAGTTAAAAGATAAAAATTTACAAGTTTAAAATAGGCACCGTCGTACATACATGAACGCAAGAAGAACTACAATCTGCACTAACAGCTGTACTACACCTGCAGAACGAACCAATAAACTGATGTTCAAGTTTTATAGCCTAAAACGCAGATAAAACGTCGGCGACCTACGACCTTTCGAAGGCTATTTTAATGTGATTACAAAATTTTTGTTGTTATTGTAGTGCTTCTTGTTGAATTTTGTTTCCAGCGCTCGAACCTATTTTCAATTTTTGTAGCTTAAAAAGCAGGCCTCTTGAACGCTATTTTAATGTGACTACAATATCTTTATTGTTATTCTCGTTTTCACTATAGTTTTGCCCAGAATTGACATAGACCAACAAAATTCGGTATTTTGGGTCGTATTGTATTTATTTTATTGCATTAATAATTTTAATGACAACTATCGAACCGATTGGCCTCCACAGCGTGACCATTTCTTGTTGATGTTGTTGTTCTTTGTGTTTGGGAAATTTTGCTTTCACTTATAGACAGCGAACCAATGAACCGATTTTTAATTTTTATAGCTTAAAACGTAGGTATGAACAAGGCCGAGGACCTCTTGAACACGATTTAAATCAGACTGATTTATCTCAAAAAGCGTTCATCTCGAGTATTTCATATCAAACTTCTAGTTGTTTAAGAATACCTGGAATACCTCCAAAAAAAAAAACTGATATTAGTCTTAAAAAAACGCGTATAAATAAGGATAGAAGACTTTAAAAAAACTCACTACTCTAAAGGAACAAATACAAGAAAAAGACATGTATACCATTAGCGCTGCACTAATACGTGTAAAACAAGCTCCAGCTTGTTTTTTTTTGGCCGCTGGAGATTCCTTTATACATATTGGTGCGACGCTGATGGGTGCATGTCTTTTTATCGTATCTGTTGCTTGCAATGAGGTTTTGTTGACGCTTACATCCGTATTTTATACGCTTAAGCGTATTTTAATACTAATTTCATTTAACGTTGAAACATTAGTCGGTGGGATTAACTTGGCAAAAGCACTTCGCGTTTGATATCACAATTTCAAATGGCCAAAAAGCTTGGTGGGAATCCTTAAAAAGTTTTGTTTGGAGAGATATTGCGTATTTGTGGGCAAATTGATAAAATCCTTTTGTTTTCTTAGTAAATTCAGTTTTACGGCGCTTTTCTTTTTTCAACTTAGTTCCTTTTTGAGGACAGGAGGTAGGTTCCACGTGGAATTAACACTTCATCAACACGGCAGTGTCTGAAACCTTACAGAAGAGCTTATTCGTTTTCCTTTGTTGTTTTGACTTTGTTTCACTTAAACCTTTCCTCAAACATCAAACGATTTCGTGTTTGTTTGCGAACAGGTTAACGTGTGTCTTAGTCTATGTTGAGAAGCCCACCTGCAACCTGTATACTCGCCTTGTTTAGCAGTGGGCAAGGCCCGGCCCGGCTTTCTGTTCCGTTCGCCTGTTCCCACTTCCGGAGCGTTCCGTGCGGCAGTGTGTGAGGGATCGTGAGTGTGTGATTTTGCTGGTGTGGGCCGGTGGTGTGTGGTCCTGTGTCCTGCGGTATCTGTTGTGTCCGGTGGTGGCCAGTGTCGGTTGGCTTCTTGGGACTAAGTGTGGCCTCTGGTTTAGTTTTAAGTTAGTAAATTGAGATTCTGAGAGAATGCTTTATAGTCCAACTAGCTGTAAAGCCCGTCATAAATACGGGCAACTCTAGGAGTACAACTGCCCCATAACAGTGAAATGTGTAATTTAAATAATCCCGGTTCTTGAAGATGGGTAATTGCGGTAAGTTTGCTTCGCTCACTCAATCCATGTATCTTGTGATTCATTTCACCATCCTTCATTCATTTCCGTTACCCGGGAGAAGACGGTGTCTTTCACGTCCTGTGGCCTGGTTTGTTTTTTTCGCATTGAATCCGACTGCGCATTTTTGGTGTCTTTCAAAGCGTTGCAACTCGGGAGCATGCGGCAGATATTTTTTTCGTCTTTTTCACTCAAGCCCGATTACGTGACTTCATTAAACCAAGTACAATGCATGTTTGTAAAGACATTGTCGTTTGCAGCATTATTGTTACACCATTGCTTCTGCATTATTTCCACCGATAAATTCTTTTTCTTTTTCTGCTAAAAAAGGTATTGTTGTTTTTATCATTGTTAAAGCATTGTTTAAAGCATATTTGGGCCAGCGCTGACAAAAGAGTGGCAACTACCGTTTTATGGGTTAAGGTAGGCTCAGTAAAGTATGAATCAATCCAGCCACAATTCTTCACTTGTGCTGTTGTTGTGCTGCATACTCACATCTGCGTTTTCATTGTTGTAAGCCAAACATATTGCTGTATCTGGAAGATTCAGCAGGTCTGAAGCCGGTCGTCTATGATGGGTACCCTGTCAGTGGCTGCGGCGAAGACCCTGTCGCGTCTCCGCCCGGATTATTCGCTCCTTCGTGGATATAGGTACCGCCTGAGGTGGGGTGACTCCCCAGTCTGCTCGGTATGACACGTTGAGTTCACGAAGGAACATTTCCTGTTTCTGTGTCCTGTTTTCCGATGACAACGATTGATATCAGCCCTGTACTTCGGTGCATACCCATCGTTCGGTTGTCTCGTCGCTTTCCGGCGGTCGCGCAAAGCTATGGCACGTTTTGTGTTGGCATCAAGAATCCAGGTGCAAGATAAAGCCCGCCTTACCGTCTTCTCCCTCCTCCCTCTTTTCCTTAGCATGTTGTGGTTTGCCTCCCGATTCTTCAAAAGAGTAGGACCTGGTGTCGGACTTGTCGTGGTTTCAGTGTAAGTGCCGTGAACTGGCATAGATTGGTATAAGCAGGTGTAAGTTGGTGTGAGTTTGATACGAGAGTCTCAGGATGCAGGATGCATGGTCTAGGCCCGATTTCCTGCTCGAATAAAATTCAATTCAATATTATTTATGTTAGGGTTAAGTTAGATTTAAGTTGGGTGCTATGTAGAGCGTGTGACCTAGGGTCTTTATGCTCCTTCCGAATACATAAATAAATGTTGTACTTGTGTATTTTGAAGCAAAATTTTGAAGCAAATATTAAAGTGTAGTCTCTAGCATGGAATGTACGGCTTTGCGGCCATTTAGACTATTAAAAACATTCATTCATTCAAAATATTGTGTGGGTCAAAGCTTCATGAATAAACCCCCAAAAAAAACAACAAATGCTGTAACTCCGCCCTTAAAATAGTATTGATGTTGACTGGTAATTGAATTTATGCTTTCTCTAACCCCACAAACCAGCAAAAGGTACGTTCCATAGTTAAACTACAACTGTAAATTTCAGCTTTATTCACAGCGTGGAAGAATTTATAAATCAAACACCAAAACTGGTAAAAGGGGCCGACAAGTTCCGAATGGTTCGCCCCTTCAAAGGAGTGATATCAACGCACCAAAACATTCGCCAAGTTAATCGCACCGGCTAATAGTTCGAAGGTTAAATGAAAACTATAACATTGCTCCTTTCGGGAGCAATGTTCAAGTTTTCATTTAACGGCCAAAATATTATTCGGTACGATTAATCACTCTGTTAGAATGGGGAAACTATTCGGAACTTGGCGTTCCCTTTTTCCCGGTTTTGTTTTTAATATATCATTTATTTTATTATTTTAATTGTGTATTAGACTCAACTCAACTCAACTAGTCTGCAGATATGTAAAAATGTGCCACGTCAACAAAAGGTTGAGTGGCCATTTTCCCAATATTTTGATTTCATATCACTCCTTTGAGAGGTTGTACTATTCTCAACTTAATGGGCTATTCACCAGTTTTTGGTTTTATTTTGACGTTTTGTTTATTTTTCGTGAATTGGACGTGGTTACAATTTCTTTGGCAACGTTGTTTAGATTTATCGCGATACACTATTGTATGTTTAGATACGCGCGTTAGTTATTTAAGTTTAGTTGTAAGTAGAGTAGAGCATAAGGGGTTAAGCCCATATAGAGCTCTCGTACTAATAAATCAAATAAAATCAGTATGAACAAATAATAGCTTCACAGTTTAGAAAAAAAAAACATTAGAGCTCGTATCCCCATACTCACAGCCGTGAATGTACACGAATAAAAACGGATTAGAGTTCACTCGAACACAACGAACTATAATTGAACTCCAATACCAGGGAACAAGGACTGTTTTTTATCAATGGTTATGTCAGAAAGAAAGCGCAGTTTATGTTTGAAAAGTTTAATGTTTCTGTGTTTGGGCGTGCACGCATAAATTGTGTATTATACAAACTTTTCTTTATATTTGTCTGTGTTTGTTGTTTTATATATTAAGTCTGTTTCGTGTGAGTGGGTATATGTGTATTTTGAGTGCATTTATAATTTATGAAACAAGCAGACTCCTAGTTAAGGCAGTTTTTTGCCTGTGTTTGTGTTAGAAGGTCGTTTGAGGTGGTTATTTCTAGTTCGTTTGAGTGATTACGTGTTCATTTTGTGTATGTACTTTTATCTTTCAATTTTGTATCTTTCAATTTTGTGCATGTATTTTTTTCTTTCAATTTTGCTGTTTATGGCATCTATTTTTTATTATTTGTGGGTTTACGTTTTGCGAATTGGAGTTCAAATTATAGTTCGTTGCGTTCGAGTGACCTCTAATCCGTTTTTATTCGTGTACCTTCATGGCTGTGAGTATTGGGATACGACCTCTAATGTCTTTTTTTCTAAACGGCAAAGCCGTTTTTTGTTCCGTTAATTTGTTGGCTTTTTTAGCTTCTTTTTATTGTAATTGCTACGTTATGGTCTATCATGTGTCCACTGTTCACCGATTTTTGTTTTCGAAAACACGGAACATTAGAAACGCATGCTATGGGGAAGAAACGCATTATGACATGCTAGCCTTTATGTCATGGTTCCGCCCAAAGTTTGTCCCACTCCCCATGTTTATTATTTGATGGCAACACACTAGCGTGTGTCTAGATTTAGCGTGTGTTATCTCGATGAGTAATTGATTCTGGATTGTTGCAGTTTCACGGCAAACAATTGCCATGGGGCGCCATGGCGCTATAGTGTAGCGCTTAATGTTTAGTGTTTGGTGTATTAGGCTGGCGGGGAGAGCATGACTATGGGTCAAGGCCCCCCGGGTAAATAAAATAATAATGATAATAACAAACAATCGCGGAAACAGTTCAACTGGCCTTCCAAAGCCCGCATTGAAGAAGTAAATAAGCCACTCAGTCATGTCGGCCGCCCAATTTTAAGGCCCAGGCCTCAAAATTTAAGACTTCCCATCCTATGGTTTAAAACTTGAAGATTTAAGGGAAAATCAAGAACATTTAATTTTGGTTCTCCACAAGCTCTAGCTAACTCAAACATCGACAATGTTACTTTCCCGGCGCCCAACTATTGCATCTTGTTCGAGTGAACTAGCAGAGGGCTGCCGCAGAGGAGTTGCCTAGCCTGACTCCCTTTGCGGTGATGATCAATTCAGTGCTCAAAGAGCTCAGTTTTTCCTGCAACGTTGTGGCTTATGCAGACGATGTAGCAGTGTGGTTGGTCGGCACGGATGTCCCTGTGCTCATCGCGTCTCTGGAAAAAGTCATTTGCAGGGGAATGGGTCTACTGGCTGAACGGGGCCTTTGCCTCTCACTCCCCAAGACTGTACTTCTGATGTTCTTGAGGACTACTGCCGTGCCGGCTACCCTGTGTGTCGGGAGTGTGGTGGTGCATGCGGCTACTAGTGACCGGTATCTGGGTTACAGGCTGGACCCCCAGCTGAGCTGGCTTGCCAATGCTGGGGTGGTGTGGGAAACTATTGCGGGTAGACACAGCGTCCTTAAGCCTTTCGCTTCTAACCGCGCGGTGTTGAAGAGTTTGGTTCTCTCTGGGTTATACAGGACGTTCATCCGGTCCTCTGAGGACTTCCATTTGCCTTTCCTGCTATGCTCTGGCAGTGCAATTAGAAGTGTCCATGTCGCCCTGAACCAGCGCCTGTGCACGGTTACCGGGTGTTTACCTTCCACCCCGGTGGCTGCACTGCTAGTGGAGGCTGGGGAGGCACCAGTCGAGATCAGGGCTAGAGTGGCTCTATCGACCCTCTTGTCTTAGAGCGGCGGCCAGGGGTGTGGGGGGGACTCCGTCGCTAGTCTGTTGGTCAGGTTCTCCGCTATGGGTCGGTGGATGCGGACCTTTTGGTGGTTTCCCAGCCCTTAGGCTGGTTGTGGGTGGGTGTCCATGGTCCTGGTGTGGGGGAGGTGCCCCCCCCCCCCTTGTCCTGCCAGCGTCTGGTGGCGGATGACCCGGACTGCGTACTGATCTTCAGCAATGCCTCTTTCCACGAGGAATTTTGGTGGGCGGCGCGGGAGTGTATGTCTCCGACTTCCTTCAAGAGTGCAGTTACTTCCTGGCCCACCTCCCATCTGCCTTCCTGGGTGAACTGGTGGCAATTTCGATTGCCATTGATATTGGGTTAGATTTGTATCTGCGCAGCTTCAGGGTCCTCTCTGATTCTGCTGCTGGGATAAACTACCTCCAGTCTGCTTTCAGTTCGCTTTAGGGCTTGTTTCCCCATTGTCCTTGAAGTGGGTCTGAAGCGTGCCTGTGCCCTTCGGAGGGGTGTCAGTGTGGGTATTCGGTGGGTCCCCGGGCATTCTGGAGTCTTCGGAAATGAAGTAGCTGACGACCTTGCCATGAGAGGTTTCGTGGAGAGATGGAACTCCGTGGTGTTTCCGGTCTCCCCCAGAGATCTCCTCCCGGTTCTCAGGAGCATATCAGCAGATGACTGGCAACTGGAATGGGACTCGGGCAAAGTTGGTAGGGCCCTATACAGTATTTATCCCACTGTCGGGAACACTCGCAGCCCGAATTGTTTCTCTAGGAGAGATGCGGCAGTGATCTCCAGGCTGAGGACCGGTCACTGCCTTCTGAGGGTGCTTGCATTTAGACTGGGATTATGTGGGTCACCCATCAGCCACTGTGGCACGGAGGAGGAAACAGTAGCACACTTTCTTTTGGTGTGTCATCTCTGGGCTCAGTACCGGGGCCACCGTATGTTGAACTGGCGCTGCGACCTGCAAGAGGTTCTTGGTGTCTCCCCACACAATCCAGTGGCCAGTGTCTCACTACGCCAGGTGGTGTTGTTCTGTAGGCAGACAAAGCGGTTTGAGTAGTAGAGTGGTGGACGTGTACCGGGTATAGGACTGTAAATCAGGGTTTTGGTTAAGGATTAAGTTAAGGATTAGGTTAAGTTGTAAATGTGAGCGCTTGACATTCAGGTGTGTAGGCTCAAGTAGTTCAATAAAGTAAAGTAAAATGAGCTATAATTCGATATTGTGCGTCTCGCCTATTGTTACCCTATTGTTACAAGTTGCAACATTGTAACATTTTAACATTGTTAAAAATTCTCGTGCTCAAACGAACTCTTATATACACGGCCTGCCGGCCGTTTAAATACACGTTGTCATTGTCCAAACATGTGGCGTCCAACGAGACACGATTTGATTTGATATTTATTTGAGTCCTAACGGGCCTACAGAACATGCCCAGTGCGCAGCCTGGAAAGCAGACCCGTGCCGTCTCGAGACATCCCATCAAGAGCCTTAGCCTGTGAGACGGTTGGGTGTATCCCAAATAAAGTGCGACCAGTCAATCCCACAGACCAACGCTCCTGCCAGACCCTGCCGGACGACCTGGCATAGTACGGTTGGAGGTCCCTGGGTCCAACCGCTAAAGACAAAACTGGGGCAACCTGGAGAGAACCGCTCTTGGCCAATTCGTCGGTGAGCTCGTTTCCAAACTCACCACAATGATCACGGGTCCACACGACCCTGACGTCAACACCCACCTGACACGCCACAAAACGTTTCCACCCTATTTCAAGGACTAGAGGGTGGGACACATCTAAGGAGGGAAAACATTTCCTGAGGAAACCCGTCCCTGCGAGCGAGTTCGTAACCACGCAGAAAGCCTGTGCATGCAAATCCATACCAACCTCTAAAGCCACCGCGATTTCCACCAATTCACCCACAAAGGCGGAGGGCACTGACTCCAGGCAATAGCTGTATTCAAGGCGATAGCTAGGTACACAAACACCAACACCTCCCCTCCCCCTCTAAGCCGAGAAGGATGCGTCACAGAATATTTGAACACCAGGGAAGCCCTCACTGTGATCACCATGGATGGATTGGAGGTATTCACCACATCACACCCAGGGGGGTGGAGAGGAAGCAAAGAGAACCCTCGGGAAACGGGCCAACTCCAGGGCAGCCAGCAGAGATGCTCCCAACCCTGGGGCACCCATAAGATCCCGAGCCCTCTGTGACAGTGACATATAATGCGGGCCAGGGGTCCGCCCACTCTCTTGCAACCGCTCGCTGACAAATTCTAATCAGAAGCTCCTAGGCCCTAATATCAATGGGCAAGTCACCAGATTCCACTAGCAGCGCCAGCACTGGGGTCGAAGGCAAGCAGCCAGACACGACTCTCAAGCATGCATTCAGAGTAACTTGTACACCTCTCATGACACTGCTTGAAGTCACCAAGACTGGGGCGTGAAAGTCTGCACTCGCTCTTATGTACGCCTTGTAAAAGGTTAGCAGCGTGGCACGTTTTGCAATCGACCTGTTACAAGTGAGCAGTTTCAAAATATTAAGCCTGGACGACAAGGTGTCCTTGACAGCCGCAACATCGTGCGACCAGTCAAGGCTCAGGTCCAACCAAAAACCGAAATATCTCACCTTACTCTTGGCCGCAACGCGTACTTTATCAACGGAGATGGAACCAGTGAGCAATGGCCCCCAGTTGAAAATCATGAGCTCAGTCTTAGCACTGGAGAGCACAAGTCCCCTAGCCGCCAGGAGCCGAGAACACCGGGCGACAGCTGCCTCCAAAATCTCAAGGAGAGAAGGCAGGTCCCTTCCCGTCAGCCAGACAGCGACGTCGTCCGCATAAGCAACGACACTGACAGTGGAGCTCAGCTCAACCAAGACAGTGTTGATTGCGACCGCAAACAGAGCCGGGCTGAGACAGCTCCCCTGTGGGAGGCCTCTGTCAGTCGACAGCACACCGGACCAGGAGCCATCCACCCTAGTTTTAAACTGCCGTCTGCCAGCAAAGCAGCTAGAAGCTTCCCACAAACTCCTAATCCCTGCAACGAACGGTCAAGCCACGCCACATCAACCATATCATAAGCTGCCTTGATATCCGAGAAAACCACGACTGAAATGCAGTCGTTAACAAAAGCTTCCATAATGCCAGACTCTAGATACATCATTGCATCGTTGGCTTCCCTATGCCTGCGGAAGCCGAATTGAACACCGAAGAGTCCACCAGAGTCCTCTATCTGACACACCATCCTACTGATGAGGATCCTCTCATAGACTTTTCGAGGGCAGTATAGAAGAGCGATGGGCCTGTATCGTGGCCACAGACCGCATCTTACCTCTACCTGCAACAGGGGTGAGAACTGAGAATAGCCAGGATTGGGGGACTGTGGCCCCATCGAAAGGCTCTGCTAAAACTCCAGTAAGGCAGAGCGGCCATCGCCATCAAGGCGTCGCAGGTCATCGTAGGTAACGCCGTCAATTCCCGAGGCGCTTTCAAGTTTACATGCACTCAGCGCTGCCGACAATTCCAAAAGTATCAAAGGCATCTGGCTTGCCTCAGAAACAGGGACAGTAGCGATAGACCCAATAATAGTGGGGGGAGGGGGCCCTTCAGCGCCCCACAGACCGAAGCAAAATTATCGTTGAACGCATTGGCCAAATTCGGACCGCGCAGAACATTCCCTCTTACGTCTACCGCCCAGGTCACCGCGAGGCGGGAATCCTGGGGCCGCACCAGAGCCCAGACCTTCGAGGCTGGGACACCCTGGGAAACCCGCTCACACAACCTGCGCCCAAAACTAGCCTTCTCATTGCGCAAGATAAACCTGGTCTCTTGCACAATCCCAACATACTCAAACCATCTCTCATCACAACGAAGCCTGTTAAACCGCTGCCAAGCCTTACGCCTGTCACAGATTGCCTTCCTGCAAACTGGGGTCCACCAGACCGGATCTAGACGGGCCTTGGACACGATGCCGACAATACTGACAATGGTTATAACAACACTTTCGTAGGCGTCCTTCCTCGCCATTCCTGTTAGGCCGGGTTTACGCAACCACTCGCTTTTGCATTCTCGCAGCTAGAAGCTAGAAATCACCTCAAATTCCCACATGGCGGCAGTTTTATGTTTGCCGCCTCGCAACGAACACAGCAAATAACGTAAGTTCAGAAGCGTTTGGGAAGTTTCGTCATGAGGAATTCTTTATATTATTGGCACGGATTATAAGACTACAAGTATTTACTCAAACGATGTCGGAATTAGCTAATCGACTTAGCGTTGTTACCATGGCAATGTCACCTTTGCCATCGCAATTGAGTTCTAGCTGCGAGAATGCAAAGGTGAGTCACTACGTAAACGCGCTCTTACATTCCAGGCTGCAAACCAGTAAAGGTATGCAGTTCGTATCGCAATGAAGCCATTCGTCCACTTACATTGCTGGGAGTCTTCCCTTTATCGTGGTATCAGTGGATAATCACCCTATGGGATTAACATTAGGATGAGCGGACTAGTCTAGACACACACTAGTGTGTCGCGCCAAGTTAGGCAACAAACATCATAACAATTCAGTCATCAAGGATGTAAGCCATTGTAGCGTGCCCCCATAGCGCAAGTGCCTAATGTCCTGAAGCATAGTTGGGCACATTTTAGGTACATAAGGAAAAATAATAATGTGGTACAAAAGCTTAAATTGTGTTAAAATCGAGAGCAGTGCCCACCTGATAAAAATTAGCTCGTGTAGGAACGTCAGATGGGGGGAGGGGAATCGAGGCTTAATGGCGCGTCGACAGCTAGGTCATTAGCACCGATTGTCAGCTAAGCAGCTTTCAGCGCAAAATATGATGCTCAATAATGATCCCCAGTGTACTCTGCTGGTCTAACTTGTGGAAACTACTCCTGTCTGTCTCGAAGTGTAAGTCAATATGTATCGTATCTGCATGCCCGGATTATTGCTACATGCTTGACGGAGAGTGCCTTTCCTTAATGGATGAATTTAGGAATCTTGGCGTCTGGGTCACAGGCAACTTGAAATCTTCCTTTCACTGTTCTAGAGTTATGTTCTTCTGCTTTCGCTAGATTGGCAGTGGTGAGTCGCTGCTATACGTCTGGACATGTGCAAATTACGGTTTAGGCATTTAAGACCTTTGTCCGCCGTTTGCTCGAGTATGCCACCATGGTGTGGTCAACCGCATTTGGCCACTGATATTGACTTGGTCGAGTCCGTTCAGAGGAGATTTACTAAGAGCATCCCTGGACTTCGCAACGTAAACCATATCGAACGTCTCTCAAGAGTTGGACTTGAACTTTTAGAATTGCGGCGTCTAAGATTTGATCTTATCCTGGCATATAAGATCTTGCACAACTTAATTTCGATTGACCTTCCCCTTCCCTTTTTCGACTTGGCTCCACACACTGTATTCGGGGTCACCCTTGGAAACTTGCGACCAGGGGATCCAAACTCGACCGCCTTCCTCTAGAGAGTTTCATCTTGATTTCCCCCATCCACCCCCCCCCTCCCCATTTACTGGAGCAGTGCCTGCGGCTCACAACCCTTTCGTGTGCCATCCACATACGGTGGAAAATTCTCTAAAGACACTCACCTAGTTTTCGCCATTATCACTTGGCTGTTCCCCGATGTTAACTGTAACATTTGACAAAAGCAGTCATTTTTTATGCTTGCTTGTTTTACTGTAGTGACGATCAATATACGTTGGTTCTTACTTTACATTTTTTTATATTTTATTTGGGTGATACTGCAAGACAATTGGCCAATTCCCGTCTCCTACTTTCCTACACGTCTGGCGATGCCATCGGGGATCTTTGTGTCCCTGGAAGGTCTAACCTTGGTGGTAAGGCAGTCGTGATCCTATCAAGTCTTCCTATTCCCATCCATTTGGCCATGCTGTTTTTAAAGTATAGGTTGATTTTTAACTTAAACACATGCTTTAATTTTCTATTTTAAAAATTAACTCTGCGTGTACTCAATGCAGTCCCCTTTTTAGGCTGGCAGTCAGTGACCTCTTTGGTTCTTGCCAGTCCTGTTGCTCCAGTAACCAATTATTTTATTATTGTCAATGTTACAGTTTTCATTTAACTTGCCGACGTTTTTGGTGTGTTGATGTCACTCCTTTGAAGGGCCGAACCATTCGGACAGTTTTGGTTTTTGATAAGCTAGCTCGTAACACATTTTGAAACGTTATTGAGGGTTATATTTTGCATTGAAAGCCTCTTAGTTGACATTCTGACTTGAGCTAATTTTTGTCAGGTAGGTCATTGCTCTCGATTTTAACACAATTTAAGCTTTTTTACCGCATTGTTTTTCCCCAGGTACCTCAGTGTAATGTGCCAAATATGCTTCAGGATATTAGACACTTACGCTATGACGTCAGGCTACAAAGGTTTACGTCCTCGACAATGAAATTAATGTGATGTTTGTTGCCTAACTTAGCGCGACACACTAGCGTGTATCTCAATTTTCGTGAAATCAGCTAGTAACACCAAGTAATTAGGGAAATATTAAGGTCATTCACACCTTTTTTTAAACCAAAAATTGTCACGCTGTGACAGTAAGAGGACTTTCATGTTGTTAGGAGTGTCCCAACCTTTTCTGTCGCATTGTTATATATCCTCAGATTGCTCAAAACAGCCAGTCCATTACATTTTATCTGGGTAAGACGGACGTTAATGTTATCGTTGTAGCTTAGCGTACAATACACTAGCGAAGTCTTAAGTTTGCAATCCCATATTATCAACAATTAACATAGTCCCCATTGTTAGGATATGATTGTTCTCCAATAAACGTGAGAATCGCCCCAATTTCTGGTTTGAATTTTGTCTCTGGTTTTCCGGTGCTTGTATCAGTGATTATTGGATGATGAAAGAATATACGTTACGGTAGTTGGGTAGAGAATAGGCTACGAATAGAGTGACACCCGCTTTGCGAGTTGGCTGAGGTGAGTACAAATTATGTGAGGTAAGCTTACACGAAACCAAAATGGAGGGCGGGCGGGCACTCATGTTGTTAGCAGAGAGTGCTGAAGGACAGACAATAAAGCAGCGTCCGCTATTGTTTTGTGCAATGTTTATTGTTTAAAAATGCAATTGTTAAAATGTGTAATGTGTAATGGATTTTGGGCTGGATTGATACTTGGGTGGGTGACCGCCTGGGAATCTGGCTGTTGCAGACATAGGGCCTTAGGGCTTCGGGTAGATGACCATGAGTGGTTAACGCTCGTAAAACCCATTGAAACCCTTTGAATTCTCAGTGCTGGAAACACCGGTTCTCGTCAGATCCCCGAAGTTAAGCAGCATTGGGCTGGATTGATACTTAGGTGGGTGACCGCCTGGGAATCTGGCTGTTGCAGACATAGGGCCTTAGGGCTTCGGGCAGATGACCAGGAGTGGTTAACGCTCGTTAAACCCTTTGAACCTTTTTAAATTCTCACAATTATAGGTTATATCCTACGAAGGTGATATGTGAATTTGTGTTGTGCTATTTCTAATTTTAATGGCGATTGTGATGCGATACAACATTAAAGCGAAAAATACGATTCATTTTGATTTCCTTTTGAAATGTTTCACAGTTGTTATTCTTAATTCTTCCAAATTGTGTGAAATATACTATTCATCAAAATTAAATTTTAACTCAGACTACAATTAACAAAATAAATTTCTAACCAATTAAAATGTTAACGTTATCAACGACCAGTGCCGCTCGAAGCACAAATAAATGAATAAGCCAGGCTTTCTTAACTAGTGATTTACATATATTTTTAGACTACGGGATGATTAAACCGATATAAAGAGCAGCAGGCAGCATGCTGCTGTAGGCTATTGATTGCACACAATTTACTTAATCTATTTTGCGGTATTAGTATTAAACGAAAAACGCTTGAGTGTAAAAATACACACATAGCCTAACCTTTAAAAAAATTAATGCTTTAAAGGAACAGATATAAGAAAAAGTCATTTAGGCCATAAGCGTTGCACTAATACGTGGAAAAGAATGCCGATCGTACTGAAAAACAATCCTAGCTTCTTTACACGTATTAATGTGACGCGGATGTCTTACATGTCTTTTTCTTGTATCTGTTCCATTAGGCCGTTAAGTTTTTTTTAAGGCTTGCACCCGTATTCATACGCTTAAGAGTGTTTTTTTTTTTTAATACGAATATCTCCGTTATGTTTTTCTTGGCGCTATTTCAGGTAAATTAAATAAATGGAATTTTGATCTGGTATAATCGCGATATAAGATAACTGAAATAAACGCTTTTTGATATAAATCAGTCACTTTAAATAGCAGTTCAGAAGGCCCTGGTTTATACTTACGTTTTAGGCTATGAAAGTTGAAAATTGGTACATTCGGGTTTAGGTAAGAGCAACAATTTCCCAACAAGAAGAAGTGCAACAAGAATATTGTAGTCACATTAAAATAGCGTTCCAAAGACCCTGGTGCTTGTAAATACCTACGGTTTACACTATAAAAGTTTAAAGTCGGTTCATTTGCTTCAGTCAGGGCAAGGAGTCCCAACAACAAGAAAAGGCAATGGTGTGAAGGCCAAATGGTTCGATTGTTGTCATTAAAACATAACATGCAGTGTTTCGTACAGTGAATAACACGACCCCAAATACCGAATTTCATTGGTCAATGTCAATTTTGGGCGAAACTATAGGATTTCAAAGTTTGATGTTTAACATGGAAGTTCATGCTTAGCCTTACATGCGCACCACGGTTCTAGCTTAGCAATTTTATTTTGCGATTTGAACTGTCGTGCTGTTATTACTTCATGGAATTTACGCAGTTAATGGGCTAATCCTAATGTTTACACGTTGGCTTTGATTCGGTAGTCTACTAAAAGAAAAGATTTCCGGAACCTGTGTTCCTGAAATAAATCAGTGACGAACCATGCCGTAAAATAATACGGGTGGAGGGGGAGGGGCATGCCTCAATTCACTGGATTTGAGAGGCGACCTCTACTCAAACTATCAAAAAACTGAGGGTATTTTCGTTTACCTCAACAAACAGTTCTTTTTTTCTCTGCGCTGCGTTGCCGTGAAAACACCAAACTTCCACTTGTACCACCTGTACTGTACTTCGACAAGTTACCCCCTGTAACTCCACGAAAAATGAACCAATCTGACTCAACTTTGCAGCTCTTACTGCAAATCGTTATTTTGTGGGTAGTGCAAACAGTAAAATAAAAGTGTCACCTGACTGGCAAAGCCCCACAAAGACATAAAATCACGCTAATTTTATATTTCAGCCTATATCTTGGCCTTGCTCGCACAAAAAACATATATAAAACATGAATAAAACGAGCTTGAGCTCCCCTACAGTCTACAACACCCGCCATTTTGTGCAGTGTCCTATGTGGCACAGGACAAGCAGTTGAAAGGAAACATAGTCAGCTTGGTGGTCCAAACTACTTCATTTAATATGCAAGATAATTGTGGTCTCTCACCCATCTCCAAAGAACGCCACTGCGAGTCGGTGGGTCATCACGTTCACCCTTTCGTTAATGCAGAAGACTGGATGAAACCCGTAAATCGACATTTTGGTATTATGTAGGTGAAAACGATTTTAAACCCATGCTCGTATATTTGGACTGGCTGTCCTGTACAGATGAACAATGAGAGAAGACCAGAAGCCTGTGGATGGGAGAAAAGCCTTTTTTAATCTTGTTGAGGCCTACACAAAATGATGGCCTTGTTGTTTTTGCCTACACTGCATAACTCTGTGTACAAAACCGAAGAGGAGCGAAAAACACTCTCACTCTCACTGCTTTATTGCAGCAGCCCGCTTACAGGGAATGGTAATTCCTTCTCTTCTTTTATTTAGTTAAT
>JAHWFP010216446.1:0-17850 GCA_023313725.1 Lithobius niger | reverse complement strand
CGTCCCTGGCTTTGCCCTAATAATTTGAAAAAAGGTGGCCTCTGGCCGTCACCTCCCCGACTGGCCTCTTTAGCCGCCAGTCCGCCTCTGAGTCGAGGCAACAATGTGCCAATTTCAACTTCTTTTCACGGCAACAACGTCCCAGTTTCAACTTCAAGCCAAAGAATTGACACACTCGCACGTTTTCATTGTTCCCCTTCCGGGGGTCGTCGTTGCGGTTGCTTCATTTCTGCTATGAGACTTTGGTTTATAATGTAATATAAACAAGACAGTATAGCATGTTCATAATAATCAAACTCGCACCAAGTTGTTAATCCTTTCAGCCCCGAATTAATTCTGTCTACTTTTTTTTTTTTTTTAACTTTTAGGTCAGTCGCGGAATTCAAGCCGGCATTCAATTCACTTGGTTTGTTGATGACTGGGCTATTGCTTATGTTACTACCACTGGACTGTCCACGGGGTACCTTTACAAAGATCACGGTGTGCCGTCCCCCCCCCCCCTCTCCCCCCTACAAGCTCATGGCGTGGATCCCCTTACAAAGCTTACGGCGTGCCGTCCCCGTGGCCCCTTACAAAGCTCACGGCGTGCCGTCCCGTGGTCCCATTACAGAGTTTATGGCATGCCGTCTCGGAGTCCCCATACAAAAAACATGGTCTTCCGTCTCCGGGCCCCCTTACACAGCTTGCGGCCTGCCTAGGGACTTAATTTTTCCTCCATCTTGTAGCTGTAACCATTTGGCAATACTGGGTATAAAAGGGTTATTCTGGGCCAAGAAAAACATTGTATAACCCATTCAGTGCCGAATTAATTTTTTAATAGGTCATTCGCGGGATTCAAGCCAGCATTCACTTCGTTTGGAGAAGAGGACGCTGACCACTGTGCTGTTGCTCGGGGTTCCTCTTACACAGCTTGTAGCGTGCCGAACCAACATTCGCTTGATTTGGAGGCAAGTACGCTGTTAATGCTCCCTTTGCTCGGGGTCCCCGGGGCCCCCTTCAAAGCTTGCGGCGTGCCGATCTGGCATTCACTTGATTTGGAGCCGAGGACGCTGACCACTGGGCAGTTGCTGCTCGTTTTGCTCCGGATCCCCGGGGCAGCCTTACAAAGCTCGCGACATGCTTGGGGACTTAATTTTTTCCTTCACCTTGTAGCCGTGGCCATTTTGCTATGTCGGGCGTGAAAGGGTTGGGATGCTTAGCAACCCCAACTAAGGTTGGCTGCTATAGTAAAAACTGACGTCCTAGTCTATGATAACCCTCGATCTTATCATACGCTAGGTATTCTTCGGCTCTTTTAGGAAGCTAAAAATTAATTAAGTGGTTTTCGGGAGTGGTGAAAAAAATTTACGCGAGCTGGCGGCGGTTTTTTTTAATTTTCATTCGTGATTTTTCAGGTGCGGGCGTTTAAACGAAATCAGTAGCTTATATTTTGTTGTGGAGTACGATATCGATGTTTTAATGCCAGGATCAGCGTGCAACAATTGCATATTTGATAAAAAGTTTTTAGTTGTGACATGTCTCTGAACGACCCTTAAGATTCGTTTCGAGGCGATCATGTGAATGGAGCAGAGAGCTGAATGGTCATCGGCTCCAGGGAATGTTTGGTGAAAGTGCTGAAGCGTAATCGGATTTTTATTTTTGGATAATATCATAAAAAACTTTTTGTGCGCGAAGAAAAAACCCATGCGTGCGCTCCTGAGAACCACTTAATTAATTTTTAGCGGCCTTATTAGAATCATTTCTGCAAACTTTCCAACTATGATTATTTACTTAGCTTATTTGTTTAGGGCGTTACGTATACAGTGTAATCGATACAGAATTATCCCGCAAATGTCATGTCGTCACGCAAAAAGTCATGTCGTCACACGCAGCCGTTGGAAACCCTATATGACACGCGCTTCAAGAAAGCATCAAAGGGTGACGCGAACCCGGTAGAAACTATTGAAACGTCCTGGTCTAGTGTTTTTTTGTGGCTCTCTTGATTGTAGTCATGACAACAGAAGATTAAGCAATTACGCATTAAGAAAAATCAACGTATGTATGAATGCATTCGTCACGCACTTTACAATTTGACGACTGGCGAATCTAAAGAATTCGTAGTCGAAGGTAGGTTATAGCAAAATCAATGGCAAACATTAAAAAAATAAAATATGCATCCGTGATGTGCAGTACCCTATAATATTTCACCGTAATTATTGTATTATCCTTGGTGTTTAATTCGCACACCCGAACATTGCTCCAATTTAAATTACACGAACTGCATTATTAGTAGCAGCAGCGTGTTTACTTTTTCTACAGACGTTAAAAGCGGTCAAATCAGGGACTGATGACCATGGCGTGTGGTCTCCTTTTATTCTGTTCTCAACAAAGACCTTGGAATAGTAGTAGTAGTAGTGTTCTCAACCTATTTCAACCAGGGAGCTTGGATTATACGTAGCTTTGATAGGGTGGTCCCACTCAGTAGAACGCGTCTGAGCTACAGCACAGCTATTTCTCGTGGTAAGGTATACACGAGCGAGATTCAGTTAGTGACGTTTTTGCTCCCAAACCAATCCTCGAAGCAGACGACGCTTGGTTTTTCGAAACCGACAAAAAGGTTTGTTTTAACTAGCCCGTAGTTTTTAACGAAATTAATGAAGAATTATGAAATATCTGATCGCTCAATCTTTGCTGAACGTTAAATTACACGTTATTAAAACAAAACGAAAAATTCTTACCACATAACCCGAGACGAGAGTAGCTGACGTAGTTGCGTTGAAACCAAAACAATGGCATGCGTTTACGATGGTCGCTTGTGACGGTGCTTTAATGTTTAATGTATTTATTAGGGCCGCAACCCAAAGTTATGCGCCCACCCTACAAGCTACAACATGGTAAACTGTCTACCAAACTACACACAACTGTCTACAAATGCACACAACCACACACAACTTCAATGTCCTGCATGCCACAAAACACTGTGACGGTGCTCTCCTTCTGATAACAAACGTTGCGATTTTCAGTCGCATTGTCGATTGTACTGGTAGGTTATTGCACTTTAAAACAATTTAAGCAATTGGAGCGGTCCGGCTTACGTTTGATGTTGCGTACTCAATCGTTTGTTAGTCTAATTTTGTGTCGATTCATCGGAAAAATCAAAAGCCAATGAGATGCAAGAATCAGTAAAATGGCGCGAAAAATGGGAGCAGAAACGTCAGACGCGTTTGAAGTATACAAAGCAGCTCCCAAAATCTCGCACGGTTTCTCGCGGGTAAAGCGTAATAGTAAGTGGGTCCACCCTATCAAAGCAACGTATAATCCAAGCTCCCTGGTTTCAACCATGTTTTGTTTCGATCAGTTGACCAGTCTCAGCCGCCCTCTTAAGGCAGTTATCAGAAACCCCAAAAAATGGCGACAAATTCAAGGTGGGTGGTGCTGCCATCTCTTTGACACCAAGGATACTTTTGAAAATTGTCCTATGTAACGCAGGTTGCGGAGAAACACTCTGTTGTATGGACTAATCGCATAGATCATGCGAGATGTTACGTCATAATCCCCTGATGTAGGTTCATATTAGACGGTTGCCTGTACATCATATAGCATTCAATTACGCTTCCCGCACCAAACCACACAACCGAACAAACCTTGCTTGCCGAGCTTGATTCGTACGGGTAACTAAGAGGGGCAAGGGGGGGGGGGTGGAATATGGGGACAAATACTGCAAACGAATCGACTATCGACGAATCGGAAACGAGATAGAAACAAAGGGAGGGGGGCCGTTGCGTTTATTTGCATTAATTCACTGTGTCAGGTAGGGGAGTTTATGTTGCGTTCAGTGTCAAGCTTCAATATATCTTAGCAGCAAATATGTAAAGAAGCTACTGCTTTGTGTTCAAAATAACACTGTCTTGTAGTTTATTGCTGTCACGTGAATGAGAGTCGATACGATGACGAATCGTTCTGGTGACGATTTTTGGGTTAAAAATGCTACCAATTCGTGACATGGGGAAGCAACATGAGTTGCTTTTGCTTGATCCAACCAGGTTAATTTTCGAAGATGGACTGTTCGAAGGTGGAAAGTTTGCAAACTGAAGTGGATTTGCTACCTGTGAACGTTTCCTTTAATAAAAAAAATAAAAAAAACGGCCTTGTCAGTATGGTACAGCGGTAAGACCTACGCCTTTGGTTTCAAAGATCGTGGGTTCAATTACCCGCTCAGGCAATCTGACATTTAAGTCCTAAAGGTAACGTAAATACGTTTGCATCTGCATTTATTTAACCCTTCTGGAGCCCATTCGGCTTTCCATCGTGTTTAATTACTTATTAGAATTCAGTTAACAATTAAAATATAAATATTTTTTTTAATTGTATGGCTGTCAACTGTTACGTGGAACCAGGGTAGATTAAAAGGTAGTGACGCTTTTCTGAAAACGTGGGGTAAAGAAAAACCTGCTTCCACCAACGGCACCAGAAGGCAGCACTTGTCTGGTTCTCGTAGGAGCCGAAACTTGAAATTAAAAAATGGCGGCGTCGTTGTCATGGTAACCATTGTAACAATGACAATACCTGCGGTTACAAACGAAATACTCGTGCGTTGGCCTCATCCGAAGTTGAAGAACTTATTCTGTGTTCGATTCAAACTGTTGTATATTCAAACTGTGTGAGTGCGTTCCCCTATTGTTTTATATAATTTTAATATAGAACCATTATTCTGTATAGTTTTTATTCCGAGCTGGGTAAAAGTAGACCACAGAGTCCATCTTATGTTATTACATTTACAGTAACTACAATGGTTTAATAATATTGTTTTACGCTGGTGGTTTTAAATCAGTTTTTTAATTGATGTTTTTATGAAATATTTATTCTTAATTTGTGATTTGATGACGTGACATCACCTTATCTTGGTTGATATTTAAAAAAAATTTAAAACTTAGTGATAGTGTGAGATAATTGGCCATCTCCCCTACCCTGCCTTCAGATGCCATCGGGATCTTTGTGTCCCTGGTAGGTATAACCTTGGTGGTAAGGCAGTCGTGACCCTACCCACCCTACCTATTCCAATTCATTTGGCTATGCTATTTTTAAACTTGTTTTTTTTTTGTTTAACTCGTACGCATGTTTTTAGTTTTTGCTTTTAAACTTAAATAATTCCTTTCATAACTCTTTATCACACCTTCCCATCTTGCTTTTATCTTCATAATTTTACTTCTGTTCCCTTTTTAGGCTGGCAGTCAGCGATCCCCTGGGTCCTTGCCAGTCCTGTTGCTCCAGCAACAAATTATTATTATTATTATTATCTTATATTTCGTTACAATAAACGTGAACCACGGATTAAGCTTCAGCCTGAAAGGCCGATGAGCACGCTGGTCGGGCGTTCTCGGAACACAAAACCATGTGTTATACTTAGCTCCACTCGTAACGACAACACGTTTTAAAATTGAACGTTGGATTAAAAAAATAAATAAAACGATCAGCCAGTTCTGATCTTCCTTAAAATTATTTTAATGTCCTAATCTGAATTACTGTATATTTTAAGCGATTAATTTTGTATTCTTATCGTGGTCGATTTGTTTTAGTGACGCTAAATAGTTTTGATCCCCATGATGCTGTGCTCTTCCGTTACTTGACGAAAGCGCCCTCTGGCGGCAAATCGCTGAAAGCAGGTACTTCTTTCGTCCAAATGTTTACCGTTGTGAGAGAAACAGTGGCACTACCTATATATTCTTCTACCCTGGTTTAGAACATACCTCACATAAATTTTCAACTGGTATAAATTATTAAGTATTAAGCATTAAACTTAACCGTAAGATCGTTGGCTTTGGATCACGTTTACCTTTTACTTAAAAGTTCCGTCTTTCCAGAAGTTCCTTCTTTTCCTCCGTTCCCCGATTCGTTTAAATGGGAAATCAGTCGATTATATTCGTTTCTAATTTGTTTGTCTCTCGTTCCCTCTAGGTCAAAAACAGCCGTTTAGGAACGCAAAGAAAAAAATACGATCGATAAGCGCCCTCCCGCGATGCATTATGCAGCGCACAACAACAGCGCACCACCACAAGGTTTTTCGAATTCAACAAAACAGTTCACCAACACACAAACACACGGCACAATGTACGACTTTTTCCCGAAATTCTATGCCGAGTATACATGATTCTTTCACGATTTCTGCTGCTATCATCAGCCCCAAGCTAATGTTAGTAATCTTTAAAAAAAAAAAAAATTAAATAAATAAAATAAACCGGCATGCCACACAATTTTTTTCCCCCTTTGGTCCTTCTTCACTGGTTGGCAACATGCAGTCTGGAATAACAACGACCCCAGAGGATATGCGAACGCTTCGTAGAACATCCCAGCGCTAATGTGGCGCCATCTAATGGGAATTTTTTGAACTTGCAGATTCAAATCGTAGATACGCTCAACGTTACAGTATAAATACGCTAATAACTCACGTTTCGCGAGTGCGTTACGTGCTAATGTGTATGAAACCTGAAATACGTAATGTAAACGGCGAAAATCTTACTTTTCAAGATTAAAAAAAAAAAAAACGACCAAACCAAAATAGGTTCGTACGATCATTTCACGACAAAAAAAGTAACGAAAAAATCGTAATTTACGTCCAAAATATTTTTTTAAAGGAAATCTAAATACAGCCAGGATCGTCTCCGTTGTGTAAAACGATCCGAGGAAAAAAGCAGGATCAGTTATTACAACACTCGTAGTTTTTTCAACCGGGATCGAGCGCCTGAAACTGCAACGCTACGATGTGACACCGACGTAAGAAAAATTTTACGTGACCGTGGTGGCTGAGAGATGAGAGAACTTGGCCTAGTTACTTTAAAGGGGGATTGCCACCAAATGACAAGTTGTAGCATATATAGCCATTTACCGCTATCTAGTTCTGTCTAGCCTCTACTTTCAACAGACGAAGGAACACACAAATCAATAATTGGTTTTTTTTTTCACAACAAACATGCCACATGCTTCCTTAATTATTAAGTGTAAAGTTCGTGCGCCCACGTGCGCTAGGAAGCTAGCGATAAAGTTAAACCTAAGGATATCACGGGTGTGTTTTTCTGTATAGCGACTGTTTTGAAACGCAGATTTTGAACCCGTAGATGGGCGCCATCTAGTGACAATGATATCGTTAACCTTGACTGCTGCTCCCTGGTGCACGTGAACGCACCAACTTAACATGCAATAATTAAGAAGGCACGTGGCTGGTTTGACCTGGGCTCGATTCCCCGCTCAAGCAGTCTGACATATAAGTCCAAAAGGCAACGTAAATAGGTTTGCATCTGTATTTAATTGGCTGGTTTGTAGTGCAAAAATACATTTCTTTAAGCATTCCTTCGTTTGTTAAAATCAAGTGCTACATAAAACTAAATAATGGTAGACGGCGCTAGATGCTGCAACCTGTCATTTGGTGAATAGGCGCCTTCAAGTAGGTAGGCGATCACTAGAAATGGAACCCTGGCAAAATACTGCCAGGTCTGATGGTCAGGGTAGTATGTCAAACTCCTTCATAAGAGATCCATTTGCTAGCGTGAGCTGTGCTTCGCTTATCTGGTTACATTCAGAATAGAACTAGGTCATCTTGTAGGTGACAATGTTTTCATCAGCATTGTGAAAACAGGAGTTGAGCAGATGGTGTCGTGCACTAGCGCACGTGTTACGAGCGCACCGTGTTTCTAGCGCACAGGTAGAATGAGCCCACACCCTCAGTTTCACAATTGCTTGCGTCATATGCTTTAGGATTACAGAAATCTCGATGTGTATGCTAGCAGTCGGTGTTACATACTTATCTGCTTAGGGTAAATAAAAAAGGGTAATTATGCAGAGAACATCCTTTTGCCGCTAGCAACTAATTTCAGCTAAATTAACACTCCTTTTGTCATTCCGGTTTGGAAAATTACAAAGAAAACGTGGGCAAACCCTTATGTATTTTTAAAAAGAATTATTTAAACACGTTAAACCGCTACTCACAGCTATTGACACCTCCGCCATTCAACGCGATGTGATGGGGCAACAAGAAAACCTGATTTCGACCACAACATTAGCAAAAGGAAATTATGTCGTCCCATATCGATATTGTGGCCGGAATCACTGTCTGCAGGGGCGCGCTTCGCGCGCACTATCATATACATCGAGAATTTGTGTAATCAGAAAAAGTATCACGCAAGCATTTGTGAAACAAGGCAGTAACATAAGTTGTTCCTTGTTTCGCAAATGCTTGCATCATACTATTTCTGATTACAAAAAATATCGATGTGGTCGAAATCAGGTTTTCTTGTTGCCCCATCACATCGCGTTGAATGGCGGCGGTGTCAATAGCTGTGAGTAGCGGTTTAACGTGTTTAAATAATTATTTTTAAAATAAATAAGCGTTTGCCCACGTTTTCTTTGTGACTTTCCGAACCGGAACGCCAAAAGGAGTATTATTAAGCTGAAATTAGTTGCTAGCGGCAAAAGGATGTTTTCTGCATAATTACTTTAAAAAATACCTTGTTTAACAGACTATCAGCAATGTTTTTTTTTTATTTTTCAACAATATAACTTCAACAACCGCGCTAGTTAAAATACAAACTTTGTTCTCTAAAACAGTAATACATTCGTAAACCTAGTTCTACAGTGAAACCAACGACCAGGTTTCAGCTAATTATTAACAGGACTTTACAATGACAGACACGAAGTAGTATAGACGAAGACTTCACGAAATGGACAAAAACGACGTCACGCGGTGGAGTTTTTAACATGCGGGCGGTCCTTTGCACGATGCACGATTCATTATGTTCGCGTACGCTCGAACATAACAAAATTTGCTCGTGCGCTAGATAATGCGTTCCACAAATTGGTGATTCACTCAGTGAAGAAATCTGAACAAGTCAAAATATCGTCACCACCATGCGTTAATGCATGTAGCCCTTATTTGTAGTGATTTCACTGAATTTAACAGAACAACGTTCCCGTAATTATTACATTTATTTTAGACCGTCCTAATAAATGTCGATTGTGGCATGTCAAAGATCTTTGGTTTTCCGCTCTGATTTCTCCAGCTAAATTGTCTCTCTCTCATCGTCGTGGGGCAGATAACCCAGTTTGGGTTCGTGCTCCCTAAAAACAAAGACACAAGAAAAAAGTCGTCCTAATTATGAACCCACACAGAGTTTGATTTGTTTTCTCTTGTTTTACGTTTCAAGGATTCATGATGCGTTGCAATTGTCGTACAGTGATTTGCACATTTACTAATTTACTTCAAGTCCCATCGAATTGGTTACGAATGTAATATGAAAATGAAGTAAAGTGCGATGTAATTTGGATTATGGTTGCTTTTGATAGGCGAATGTGAGGCTGCAAAATAAATGCTTCCTTGTGGAAGTGCGTCGCAGGGGTTTTTCTTGTTTCACTGATTTTAAGGAATTCTCTTTAAGGCAGCCTTATATCTTGTTCTATACGCTATTGATTTTTTTGTTTGTTTTAGCTTAAAAAAAAAACTAAACGTCATAATCAGCCTTAGGCTATCTTTTTGAAGTAACCTGGATTTCGTTTGGTTAGTTAAAACTCGATTTGCTACAAACTTACAAAACTACATTTGTTTGTTTTAAGTTTTCAATTACTTTCAACATGCTGGTAACCTGAGTAAAAATTGAAAGCCGTAAATCGAAATACAGTGCACTGAACCCAAAAGAATGCAAAAAAAAAAACAAAAACCGTAGATCGAGCACACATGAAGGTCTTTACATCCACAAAAGTATACACAGGAACTTTAAAGGAAAGAGGAAAATAAGCAGAACGTTCCTCTCTATGCTTTACATCGATTTGTGCATGTTTATTTAACACAGGAGCTTTATTTCTCGACGTGGTGCCTCGGGCAGTGAGGAATTAGGGCGCGTTTACGCGACGGCTCACCTTTGCATTCTGGCGGCTAGAATTTAATCGCGATGGCAGCTGTTTCGTTGCCAAAGTAACAACGCTACCTGGATTAGCTAAATCCGACATCGTTTGAGTAAATGCCTGCAGTCTTATAATCCGTGACAATAAGATGAAGAATTCCTCCCGACGAAACGATTTTCCCAGTTGCTTCTGAACTTGCATATTCACTGTTTTCGATGCGAGCCGGCAGAGCTAAAACCGCCGTCATGTTGGAATTTCAGTTGATTTCTAGCTTCTGGCTGCGAGAAGGCGAAAGCGAGTCATTGCGTAAATGCGCCTTCAGAACTGTGGGAGAGAGGCGCACTTCGCGCGGGAAAGATAAACGTTCTACAGCCTCCATCAATCAGAACTACCGGAAACGCACTGCCGGGAAATACGAAAAATGGAGCTCCGGATGTGGATTAGCCTAATACTTACTGAAATTTTCCATTATGCTGAACCCAAAAAACATTTTTATAACACCCGCAACAAGAGCAGTGAATACTGAAAATGCAGTATAGCAAGTAAATTTGGTTTGCGCATTCGACACACAGTTGATATACAACAAGCGTGGTAGACACACATAATCTTACATTTTTCATTTTAGAGTGTTCTATTTCCAGAAAATCAAACGTTAATACCGGCTGTTTGTAATTGTTTATATCCGCTGTCCGCATTCTTTGTGTTTTCTTAGCAATGTGAAGTCGAGTGGTACGCAGTGAGCTTCACCGCCTTGCACCGGGGAGAGGCGTGAAGCTTGAACCCAACAAGCGGAAAGCCGAAATGCCGAATGTTCATTGTTCAAGTCTCAAGCTTACCACCACAACTTTATGAACAAACGTTAAGTATCTCAACCGCTAAATAATGACATAAGAATTAATTAACTACAGCGCCTGAGATATTATCTGCACAAAGCAAAACTTTTTTACGAATTCCTTCCAAGATATTTGCCTTTATGTGAAATCGATATACGAATCGCGCAGTTAATACAGAATTTCAAGTTTTTACTGTTTACTCGGCGGGGAGTTAATTCGCGTTTAATATAATGACTTCACGTAGCGAAACCTTCCAGGAACCTTTAACAACTGTGTTTTCACTGTTTTGTGTGCTGAACGGTGTATTATTCATCTCAGGAATTTTTGCTATTAATCGTTATTACCCTTGACATTGCTATTTGTCCTAGCAAAATTGTTCGTCTCCGTCGTGAGATAACATATAGCAGTTGCAAGCGATGCTAAAACCTGAAACTCTCCTAAACTTCGTTCTACATCGCCCAAAAACGAAACCAACCAAGTCTTTCGCTCGGTTTGTGGGTCTAGTTCAAGTATCGTCATTGGTATAGCTTCATTCTTTGCTTAGCAGCGTTTTGACGCGCTCCCAGTCGTAGCCATGGTGCCAGAAGGAGAGAGGAACAATTTTGCTAGGTAAACCCCATCGGGAATTCCTTTTGCATGCCACAATCGACATAAGCACGAGACATCAGAGGGTCTTTCTCTTTCGGAAAATGCCAAGGGTAGCTGAGGCTGGACTCGAACCCAGGACCTCTGGCACATGAGACGGTCATGCTAACCATCCGGCTACCTTACCCCCACGGTTAAGGAAAATTGGAAATAAGCCATCTGCGAAAATTATACACAAGAAATAACGAAGTTCAGTCAATGAGAAATAAATAGAAATAAATCGCTGTAAATAATATTAAGGAAAATTGGAAATAAGCCATCAGCGATTTATGTCTATTGATTTCTCCTTTATTGACTGAACTTCGTTATTTCTGATCGCTGATGGCTTATTTCCAATTTTCCTTAATATTATTTTACAGCGATTTATGTCTATTTATTTGCTGCACGGTATTAATTGCTTCGTGTGTGTAAAACACAATATTTGACCTACGATTGTGAGTTTTGGATGGGTGCGTCTTTCTTCGAAATGGTCTGTCTTGCCATACGCTCCCTGGCCGGCAGTCGTAGCGGGGACTTTTGTATGACACTTTATCATGTCTGTACGGTAGGGAAAAAAAATAAAAAAATATTTTGTGTGTTGCTTCTGCTTAAAATAAGCTTCTGCTGACCCATGGCGGTGAATCAAACAAATTCTGAAACTAACATATTATTAAAAAAAAAAAAACTGTTGCCATCTGAATCACATTGTTTTTGGCATGGGTCTATAGTTTTAAAAGTTCTACAATATTCCAGTGAGTATTTTTTTGTCCAAATTAAAGTCCAAGTTTTAAAAGCAAAGTGCTGTGCCTCTTATGAGAATACAGCTCCCTCGTGTTATTATTTCCTGAAAGCCTTTTTACAGGATTGGCTCAGCGACTGACCCAACAGCGCGTCTTTGGACAGCAAACACGGAAGTTGTAAGATGCTTCTATACCCTTACCTTCTATACCAAAATAAATCATATATCTTCAATTCAATCAGCTAATGACTAGGAAACAAAGCGCCTTTCATAATGGAATTGAAAAACCTAAGTAACAAAAAATAAAAAGTGTAAAACTTTTTCTTTTAATAATCGTGAAACGGCCCAACTTTATCTGCAACGACGAACGAAAAAAAAAACAACGCATCACTGAAAAGTGTAAAAACAAAACGGCTGGAAAAAATCCTAATCGGCACTTGAGACCTAAATAAAGCGATCGTGAAAACGACTTTGCAAGTTTGAGACTCCGCAATTTTTTTTTTCATGTCTCTTCAGTTTATATTCTTTAAGAAAATAAAAGTCCACATCTTATCATTTTTTAGGATGGGACGACGCTCTCGCTTGCGGCCATGGCGGTCAGCGCCGTCTGTCGTCAGCTTTTTTCCGGCAAGATGAATGCGCTTTGCTTTAGGGTCGGTATAGAGTATGGCGGTGGTCGCCATGTTGGACTGAATGCGGTGGGGGCCTTCTCCCGAGTCTTTATGATGCTCGTAAAGTTCATGAATCTCGTCCTGATGATCCCTGCAGTTCCTGGCGCGCGGGGGGTGGCCCCAATTTATGGCACATCCACGTCCTATAAAACGCAATCCAACCAAAAGCCCGCCTGGAAATAACCATCTTTAAAGAAAATTCCTATTCAAAATCTATCAGTCGGATGCTAGTAATCAGGCTATAGCTCCGGCCCCTTCGCTCTTCATTCCCTCCCATTCAAAGGGAAGTTTTTGTTTTCCTGCTGCCCTCCATTACGGGAAGAACGGAAACTTTCAGGCTTATTTCTCGCTAAACCCACGACAAAAACGACTTGTTTATTTTTTCCTCGAAGCTTCAAATTCAACGTGTCTTTCCATGCTTGTGACATTTAATGTATTCACTGTGTATTTCATCCCTCAAACTGTAGTGAAAGGCTTGAAGGGACGCTATATACCAACCGGGTGCAATGCCACTGGAAATTCCACGAAATGGACAATAACAGGAGTAAAATGACAAAAGGAGTGAAGGACTAACGGATTATATGTAAACTGGCGTTGACCCAGTCCCGTGAATCTACCGTCATATTGACTTCTAGCTAACATGTAGAAAGTAGGATATCGTCCATAGCTTCAACTCAGGTTTAGCATCATTGCATCCCAGATGATAAACCAACATGTTTGCTGGCTGTGTTCGTGATACAGCCAGCAAACTCCATGCTACACGGATATCATTTCACACGGATATGCGATCTTTATTTTTCAACTAGCTGAAGCCGTGTCGGTGTTGAATGCACGGTTGGCAACACTGATTAGGCATGGTAGCTCACGTGCGTGTATGTCCGCGTTCGACTGAATTAAGTTTCTTAACATTTTTGCACGTACTGGCTAATAGAAGCTGTTTTTTTCGCTTCGCACACTCAATCAGCGCATCCTGGACCTCAAATCACCCACTCCACCGCTAATACTCCCTCTCCCCCATTCTATGATCACTTCTATTAGAGTTCCATGTTCATGTTTGCGGAAATGTCAGCCACCATGTGTCTCACCCCCCACCCCCAAGGCTTATGATCCTCCCCCCCCTTTTCTAATGATCACTTCTGTTTAAAAAAGAAGATACATATAAATCGACTAAAACGTTATTTACTGAATACAACACTTTGAACTGTATCAAAATTAAGAAATTTTGTAATTATTGTGAATAACTACTATAAGAATGATTGTAAGGTACAGGATATTACAAAGAGGGCCTATTCAAGAGGAAAACTATAAGATATGAAATCCCATTAGTTAAAAATAACTATGGGATGAAATGAACAAATTATTATACACCAATGATTATTAATCAATTATAGTTGAGTTAACTGAGCAAACCGGATATGGTCAAATAAAAAAGAGAGTTAAGGAGTGGTTAATTAACAACTAAAACAAATTGTTGAGATTTTTAAGTAAAATCAATATTAAAATATTAATGATAAACAGCAGTTTTACCTGATCATTGTTATTGATTATTCATTATTTATACTATGCTTCATTTACTCATCTAACTAATTGTGTAACATTGTATAATATACGTTGAATAATTCTGTATTTTTGTTGGTAAAATTGTAAATATTTCTACAGTATATTTTTGTAAGTTTTTGTTGTACTGTACAATGTAACCTTATTATAAGCTTCGGAGTACATCTGTAATAAATTATTATTATTATTATTTAAAATATAATTAAATATGTTATTATATTCTTACATGTTCATGTTTATGCTGGCAGAAATCATTGAGGCTCAAGGCAGTCTCGAAGCTGCCCCTTCGAGAAGCATACTGTCCCTAAAAGTTTCTCTAATGCTTCCCTCCTACCAGACGTGGGGTGCATGTACTTAACTCTTAAAAATGCTTACAAGTAGTAGTCTTGATTTCTACAATCTTATTAAATTTTGTAGATTGTTCGTTCATTGTGTAGTTCAAAGCTTGGCCAATTTCCATCCCTCATATGTTGGAACAGGGTACTAAACCAGTTCAGTGCTCCTCGTTTGTAGTACTGGAGTCTTTAAAGTCTTCTAACAGGAAGAGGGCCTACTGTTTTCATTACGAATAGAAAAATAATCTGATTTCTGTTCCCCATACTCGAGAGATTATTCCCACCCCTCTCGAACCCCCACTGCCCAAAGATCGCCGAAAATCCTCATCAAAGTGCGGTTTCGCTGCCAATTTTAAACCAATTTTGACATTCAAATGTACTAAATGGATTCCCACCATAAATTCTTATATTCCGTTTTTAACTTATATTTTTAAAACTAGAATACCCGACCTGAAAGCCGAGTCATGTTTATGTTTACAGACCATATTTGCTATAAACATAAATAGAAATTTCAATCCGCTTCATCTGCAATAGGCCCAAATCCTGTTTCTTGGTATATGATGTTAAGGAACCTAATGTTATCAGCCAATCCTATCGTAAATCAAGTATTACGAAAAAATGATAATCCCCCATGTTTTCAAACAGTCAAACGGCCGTAATAAACAAAATAGTGCCCACCATCCAACAATTCCGAACAACTTAGAATTATGCATATTCCAATAGCAAAGTAACAAGAAACAAGTGAATCAAAAATGTTAAGAGAGTTTAAACTTGCAAGGCAGGATAAATATAAATCTGCCATAAGCAAATTTCACTAGAAAATCGTTTCCACCATTTCATTTTGAACGATAACTAACGTAACTTGCGTTCATACAAACGTACTTGCAATCAGGGCCGGATTAACCTATTTTGATGCCCTGGGCACCGCAATTTCATTATGCCCCCCCCCCCCCCTCCAACTTTCTTTTCTCGAAGCTTATGTTTAATTCTAAGAATTAGAAACAGGAAAAGGTAGGGTATTAACTGGTGTCACACTCACACTAGGCTATAGGACTTAACCGTCGACCTCACCGGCATCATAATCAGTCAATCATATCATTCACTTTCATAATTTCCTTCTGTTACATTTGAGATTTTCTGCACTCCAGTCTTGAAAATTTGTCAGTAACTTCGTCAACAAATTTTTTTCCCGAACCAAGTCACTCTCAATTGCCATCAGACAGAACTTGTAATCGGGCTGCATGGCAGTCGTCTGCACTTCATTTTTTATTGCAGAAAGTTTAGAAAGTGATCGTTCCCCTGCAGCGTTGGTAACAGAAATTGTCAAGGCAATGCGAACAGCGATGTTTACATTGGGATCCGAAGACTCTACTTCATTGTAGTTGATAACTTGAAGCTTGGATGCTAAGGCTAAGTTTACGTTTTTTGCTAATTTTGAATTTTGCTTATTTTGCACATCACGTAAATAACCCTGTGATGCCCCTAATAAGAGTGATGCCCTGGGCCTGTGCCCACTTTGCCCATTGGTTAATCCGGCCCTGCTTGCAATCCCATTGAAATCGTCAAGTTTAAATTCCTACGTGTTGACTTTAACATGAGTCTATGAGTCTATGAGTCGTTCCTACGGAACTTTTCATGGACTCATGCTTTAACAGATGACTATTCCAGATTTCTAACTGTTTACATTCTAAAGAAAAAGTAGGAAGTACCAGATAAAATTAAAGAATACGTAGCCACGGTTGAAAATCAAACTGGTAAGAGACTTGAAAGGATAAACACCCACTGCAGTACTGAGTTATCTAAATGAAAGTCAACACATTTCCCAAAGGGACGGGGGTTAAACACGACTTCAAATATTTACTATCCAAAGCAAAATGGCCAATCAGCACACCAGAACTCACCCTTTTTAACCTAGTTAAGGCTATACTAACTAATGCTACTCTTTTAATGGGCCTTCGGACAAAACTAATTCTAACAGTGGCTGCTGCTAGAAACGGGTGCACGAATAAGTCACATTTTAAGTAGTTCACTCCTTTGTAATTGTGGTTAGGCTGAAAGCATAAACCAACAGCCAAGCACATAAAAGCACATTTTTTTTTATCCATATCCCAATCTAGAACAAAATACGCAAAAACCCAGAGAAAGAAAATGTGTTATGATAAGATAGGACTTAGCATCATATAGCTGTAGATTGTAGGACCTTAAAGAGAAGAATATTATGGTTTCCAGGAATCTACCAATTTTAGAAAAAGAATATTATTTAAAAAATTTGACTCAATAAAATGATAAAGACTTGGATGAATGTAGCAACCCAGGGATGGGAAAGGAACAAGAGGATTTCCTGGTGTCTGTAAAACAGCCTGCAGAAGTGTCGTACTCACGGAACGATGGAGATAATGGCGGATGATACACACCGTCGCTCATGCAAACCGCCTCCATTGTAATTGTGGAATACCCTATAGTATTATTCACAAACGTATTAGTTAAAAGATTTCTGCTTCATTCGCTTTCCTAAGGCTAGACTATTGAAATAAGGCGAGTGAAGAGGAAAAGCCTACACCGATAAATGAAGTGGGAAAACACTGAAAAAATTTTGCGAATCGTCTTGAAAAGGTATGGTTTGAGTTAATGCTTGTATACGTTCGTTAACAGGTATAAAGGGGAGGGGGGGGAATGAGGCTTAACAGCGCGCCGAAAGCTAGGTTATTAGCGCCAACCTCAGTCACAGTGGACGCATAAAGGAAAACGGAAAACAAAGCCAGAACAGCGAAAAATCGTACACCAGAAATAACGTAGTATAGATTAAGCCAACTTTAGTCACCTACGTTTCGTGGGAATGGCATGACTCATACCTGCAACGAATTCCGTCCTCAGATCACTGACATCACCTCTTTATCGATGCGTCCACTTCTCCACCGGCATAAACATGACTCATTAAACCCATTATTAAAGTCATAGCAGTAAGTAGGGCTCCATTCGATCGAGAATGCTTGTGACCACAGGTAATAGAGAAGGTGTACAAATACATACAAAGGTTCGACGAAGGATTAAATAGGTAATTTAAATAAATATCTGGGCACAGAGTGGGTCACCAGTTCGAATCCTGGCCATGCCACGGCGACGAAACGTTAAGAGCGTATATGGTGGCTTAATGCATTACGTTATTTCTAGTTTACTTCCAATAGAGTGAAAATTCTCCATAGTACGCTGAGTTCCACACTATA
>JAHWFP010216445.1:0-22278 GCA_023313725.1 Lithobius niger | reverse complement strand
CCCCAAAACAAATAAGCTGGCGATTTAACTTTTGATGTTGGCAGCTACTGAACTGATCTTACTAGCCAGTGTAGAATGAGCAAAAATTTACTATCCACTGAAGAATGAATAAAAATGTTATCTCCAGGTTTACTTTCTGTACACTTACTTTGTCGCATCTGACCTCGTGCTCCATAGTCGACGAAGTTGCTTGAAAACACCAAAATGTTCCACCAGCTCAGAGTCATGTGCCATGGCACGTAGTGCTTTGGGGGACGTACACACAGTATAGTGTTCCCTGCAACTTTATCTTGGACAAAGAATTTCGTTTACATTCTATGACTGTCTTAGAAATCGGAGTATGCTCCCTATGGGACTCATCCTGCACATTACTAAGCAAATTGACTTCTTATCGTTCTGCTGTGCTGTCCGGCTAGCCGCAGTGTGTCAATCTTCCACGTATCTAGCCGCAGTCAGGTGTGCAGAATGTCACAACGCTAGAACGAGGTTCGCAGGAAATTTCAGATTTCTGTGGAAATTCATTAAAAAATAGCTTGCGTACATGGTGAAAGGCTGCGGAAATTTGAAAAATCTGTAGGAAAATTTGTGGGAAATTTCGTCCAGTAAGACTTTTATGCACCCCTGGCCGCAATGTGTCAATCTTCCTCCTCTTCTCGTGAGTACATCCTAGATGAACAGTCCGCAGCTTCGTACTCTTTTCCATGGCTATAATCTATGGCTTTTTGATGGTGTAATCTAAAACTTGAAGGATCCGTGTAACGATACGTCCTCTGTCGATGAGACTTCTTCTTTAAGAAGCTCGGTGCTCGATTACTCTTGATGACAAACCTTGTGTTGTCAATGAAGTCACGGACTTATTATCATCATATATAACGGCAGCCGTTTCGTTTCTAATTTTGAAACTGTACCTGACAGCCTCTTCCCTACAAATGCGACAGGGATTAGCTACATGCTGTGAGGCTGTTGCTGCGACTATTCTGTATTTGCTGTACGTAGGCTGAAAATCCGTTTGTCGTTCATCTTCCTCCAATCAACACAGAAGAATTTCTCCCCGGTGCTCCTCCCTTCTTTGGGGCAAGCACAGGGCAAGCAGCCCAGAAAATGGCTGTCCTTTCGATTATCCCCTTAGTCATCCTTTAGTGTTGAATGGTGTCGTCCTACTCCTCTGTTCATGTCATGTCCTTCTTCAGTAGCTTAAAATATGACTTTGCAATTTCACTGAATTTCGGTAAGAACTGCTAGTAAAAGCCAAAATGATTAAAATTCGGATCCATTCTGTTCTGTTTGCCAGGTATCGAGAAGGGCAGGTAACATTCTGACACACAATAGGAAGGAGTATGGTAGAACACCTCGCAAATGTGCTGTGACCGTCTTGTAATCTTTGGCTGTCTGCAATCCGAACATAGTGATGTATCCAAAAAGTTTAGTAGCATTCATGAGCAAATGGTTATTACTAACAGTTGGTTAAGACTTTAGTAACCCCAAATGCCTCTCCATGCTCCATTTTATGCTAGTTGAAAGGGCTCCCTGTCGTACCCATGTGGATGGCAATGGTCGCCATGTCCCTCGTTATCGTTTCCCATGGTCGGGGGGTGGGGCACGGCCATTGTAGCTCCTCAGTTGTGAGAAAACACAAGATTGCACACGAGGTGGCTTTCAATTGAATATCACTTACAGAATTCTGGTTTCATAACTAGTCTTTGTGCAAGTGCATTCTGGAAATGCCGCGTGGCTCTAGTTAGCAATCTACAGAGGCAGCATGTTAAAAATTGTCGTGACACAAGCACTGTACAAAACACATGATCTGATCTGGTTCAGGAAGCAGCAAAGTAGTCGGAAAGTCTCCCAGTACTTAAATTTTTCTTTATTTCAAACACCAGGGTCATCAGACTGCTACATACTGTTTTCCTTCTTTTGGTTGGGGGTGGGTAAACTACTTCCTTTAATGAATAACAAGAATATAATGCTCTGTTCTGTCCAATATTTGCGGGTACTAACTAACATTTTTTTAATGCTCATAAGATTACCTGCATGGACTTCGATTAGTTGCTACATTGGGTGTACGAAGTTCGATCTTTGAAAAATATGTTTGATAATGGGTGTGCGATGTGACATCCTGTTCCTTTTCTGATAAAAAAAATTCTCGTAACTTTTACACGCCCATACAAAGATCCAGACAGGTCAGATGATTGAAATCGAAATTTCCTTGGTTTGAGGACCACTGTTGTGCCGTGTTTCGACTTCATGGGTCGGGAACCCCTCACAAATTTCGCAGTGGGCATTGGAACATACTTTTTTTTTTTATTTTCTACTTGTTCAGTTTGTTGGACGTTTGGTTGTGTAAATGGTTAATAATAACAAGTTTGTCTTTGTTTATTGTGTCCTCTTCCCCTCTCCACAGGGGCGTATAAGTCAACATCTTCGTACACCTAGGCCTATGTACTGAGTGAAGACACGTGTTTCAACAGATCTATGTATTTTATCACTGCCCATGATAAAAGAGCTCATTATTCCCACTGGCTAGTAAAATAAATCGGCTAGTTATTATGACGCTCTGTTAGCTAGTAGTTTCGGGTTCTGCACCTACCACCATTGAATTGAATGCGGAAGGGGTGGTGTCTTATAACCCTTGGCAAGTAACCTTCAAACTGTAATCTGAGGTGGCGTGCTTTTAAACTAACTCTTTAACAGACTGTTAAAGAGGGTCTGGTGGTTAACGTCGTTTACACTTTTGGCCAGTCGTTTACACTTTTGGCCGACTTGGAAAATAAGTTTAAAATTACGTAACAGGGATACACCATTTTTGTACTTTCTTGCAAAAAAAAGTGTTTGGCCGACAAATATTTTGTCTTGCATTTTCTTAGACTTTTCAAACACTGAAAAAGTAATCTGTTGTGGAGGGGCAGAGTGAACTAAATGGGTAGACGCAGAAAAATATAGAATAATATTTATAATAGTACTAGCTGCAATGTAAATAATCTAATGTATGAAATGTCTTACCCCATTTTGGCATTAAGTTGTGTGGACTTTTGTTATCTTTTAATTACCAATCACATTATGGGCATAATGTTGGGAATATGAATGCAATCCCCAGCCCTCTCTAGTGCATTAAAAAAAAATAATGTTATGAAGAAATATATCGAGGGTACAAAAAAAAAGAATTACACAATTGTTTACTTCTTTCAGTGCTTTCACTATTTCCCAGTTTAGTAAAAGTTTGGATGACCTCGGTCAATGTTTAAAATTAATTGGGGTACTGCTTTTTCCACTGCAGCTAACTGCTTTTAAATTAGCAATAGGTAACGTAAGATTCCTGTTAGACTCGACGACAAGGTTGAAGTATTGTGTTAAATTAGGCAGTAATTTCCTGGCTACTGAAAGATGTTGCCTTGAGAAATGTTTCAATACACGTGTGACGATTTTGCGGTAGGCAATGCAGGCCAGACAACTAATTACAAGTGACTGACTACAGCCATGTTGAAATTAAAACCCTTATCACGGGTTTCATTACTAATCATTTAGCATTTTTAAAGTCGTCACAGTGTTGAAAAAAAATTTAACCGTTTTAAATTAAATCTGGTTGATTTAAATAAACAAAAACCCTGATTATTTTAAACCCAAAACTGTGTGCAAGCTGGTTATTTTTATTTCTCCAGTCTAGTCCAACTTGGACTTCAAACCAAAACCAAAATTTTGAGAATAGTTTACCTTCACTTGAAAACTAAAATCAAAGAAATTGAATCGGCACTATGTTGCTGAGAAAATGCTTTAAAGGCACATAACTCCCTCCGGTATATTTTAACAGTTTCACTCAATACATTACCGGAAATAGTTTTATATAAACTGATTTATCTTTCATTTGCTGGTCTAAGGGTACGATGCAGATGTCAGTAGTGGCGCGTGAATGTTATTAGGCTTGTTTTAAACGGCTCGGTCCGAGCGGTATATAACTCCCGCCACAACGCTGGCAAGCCGCGGCCCTGGAGGAAGGATAATTAATCCTTCGCTCAAGTTTGCGACTTGGTCGTACGATGTGTCACGTTGCAGCGGCCCCGAAATGAGTATGACTAGTGTCATAGAGCAATGCGCGCTGCGGTCGTTTGAACTATATTTTAGCGTAGGTGACGCAGAGTAAAGCGGCCAGAACGGAGGGATTTATGTGCCTTTAATCTGTCTTGCAGTTGTTTCAAACAGTTCAGTTCGGCGAAGTTTCGAAACAGCAATATTTCTTCTTCCGGCCAAGCAAGGAAGGGAACAGTGCCATGTTTAACCGTGACTATCTTAGTGTGAAGAAGAAACCCTGCTGCATTTAGGAAATTCGCCAAATTTATCTAGTTGTTCATCTGTACAACCGAGTAACAGATTAATACATTTTGTAGATGTGTATTTACAGCATCAGTTTTAACACTTAATTAGTTAGTTATTGCATATCAGTTCATCCTTTTTTTTTTGGATAAATAACTTTTGATTCAGACTGCAGATCTGAGCTATAAAAAATATACAAAAATTTGTACAGCACTGTTGAATTAATGGCATTGTATGGTAACAACATTTTCTGTTTTCACCGTTTGACGTCGTTAGGGCTGCGCTGAAGTACGGACCGCGTAAAGCAATCTCTGTAACATGTCTGTAGTTACGCCATACATGCACTGATGAAGGTTGGTTCCATGGTTTGGCGACTAAAATGTTATAACACCTCCGATAATGTGGTCCGGAGTTCTTTAAATGCTGATGCTAAAATCAGCTAGGCATATGGCTGTATCGATGCTTTGAATGGTCATGTTGTCGTAGGCCTACTGGCCGATACTGCTTAGTAATGTTTTGGTGATGTATAACTCTAAAGAAAAGTTTGGAATGGCTGACCTATGTAGATCAGCGTAGCAGGCGTCAGCTGTAGTGTAGGTCAAATCATCCTGACATCTGCAAAAGAGTGAAACAAATAGCCCGAAGTTGGCAGTTAAATGATAAAAATTTAGACTGAAGTTAATGATGCAAAAATTTAGACTGAAGTTAATGATGACGTAGTATAATGCCATTGTTTGTTAACTATGTTAAAAAGTTTTCGTGGTGGTAATTTTGATTATGATGTCTTGAAAGTTAAAAAAAAAATCTTGTGTCATGCCTACTATGATACCTCTCGTATAAATTTTAATTCTGCCAAGTTTGGTGAAAACGCATGCAAGAACTTAATTTGTAGGATTCTGAATTGGTATAACATTTGATTTTTTCCGCTTGCCGTGCGACATTCATTCTAATGGTGTATTTTTTCTTGTTTCAGGTCCTGGTCGGTTGTGGTCAAGGGACCACAATGGGGTCGCAGCAGTTATTCTGCTTGCGGTGGAGTAACCACCAAACAAACATGTTGAGTGTCTTTGATCAGCTACTGCAAAATGAGGCGCTGGTCGACGTCACCCTGGCGTGCGAGGGGCTTAGCCTGCGCGCGCACAGGGTGGTGCTTTCGGCCTGCAGCCCCTATTTCCAGGCGCTGTTTATGGAAAATCCATGTAAACATCCTATCGTCATCCTCAAGGACATCAAGTACTTGGACCTGCGGGCCCTTGTAGATTTTATGTACAAGGGCGAAGTAAACGTGACGCAGGAACAATTATCGGCACTCCTCAAGACTGCAGAGACTCTAAAAGTGAAGGGGCTCGCCGAAATGACTGGCGGCTGTGGTGGTGTGTCGTCCTCGAACTCTCTTTCGACTCTACCCATGGGTAGTAGCAACCGCCTCTCCATGGTTGGCAGCTCGCGAACGCCACCGCCGCCGAATTCACTCCCTCCCAACGTGCCTCCCTTGTCCATGGGCGTGCCTGTGTCATCTGCATCGCCCATCCCGCCTCACCCTGCCTTACAACAGATCCCACCAACGCAACAACAACATCAGCATCATCGGAGCCTCTCACCACCGTCGTCAAAACGTCGGAAAATGCGTACTCCACACCGATCGTCGCGCGAACCAACGCCGCAATCGAGCGACGCTCTAGCGTGTGACGCGACGGGAACACACTCCGATTGTAATGATGATGACGGCGACTCACTCGACCTCCAAGGTTCACCCGAAGTCTTGGAGACCAAGGTGGAAGTGCCGTCTGAGGCTTACGGACCCGAGCGACCAGCCGACCAGGACTCTAACCCTGACCCTCTTCCCGAACTTCAAATGGACCTCACACCTACGGAAGCCCCTGACGAATCAGCTGTGGTAAGTTGTCCGTTTTCTGGTTTTAAATGTGACGAATATGCTGGTTGGCTGGTCACACAGATGTGGCCCATTTTCTGTTTGGTATGTGGGAACAACAGTAAGAACTTACTCTTAACAACAGATTCCCGCGGGGCCCCCCCGGGAACACCACGGTCGACCAAAGTTTTGATTTTTTAAAATTGTGTTTAGGCCTATTTGTTATATATGATGTGGTGTTGGGTGGTACCAGAAATTGTTCAACCGGTGCCGGTACCAAGCTAAGTTCCCTGATACTCTGTTTTCTCCGATACTTATGAATGAGACCGTATCTGGTATTTAGTGTTTGGTGCCAACACCTATTTTTAAGTAATAGCAAATTTTATTGAAATATGTTTTGTTGATAGTTCTAATGGAACAATTAAAGTGCTTGTGGAACATTTAAAAAAAATTTTCCCCTGACTGAAACTATTTACTCCTGATTAAACAATTTTTTACAACTTTTTTTTTTATTAAATATTTAATCAGGGGAAAATAGCTTCAATCGGAAAAATTTTTATTTTCTAAATTTTCTTGTATAAAATGCAACGGTGTAAAATGAAACCGTACAAAACTCTGCATAAAACAAAATAAAAATTCTCTTTGTAAGCCTTTTTCTTAAATGTAACTGCGATACATGTTAACTTATTGCTCCTTTCGGCTTGATTTTTTTTTGAGGGGGTGGGGTACACTACAGCCTGTGAAAAGATAAAAGAGTGGTGGTTAGGCATGAGCAAGGTCAAATAATATTTAATAAATTATAATTATATCAAATTTAATTTCCTAATGCATAAATACTATGCAAATTTATAAATTTTGCAGGCCCCCACATGTATAGGGTGTTTCATCTCAACTGTCCCAACGGGAGCGGGAAAATATCTCCTAACGTATGTGATACGTCATATATGGTTAGGCCTGTATGATGTCATGGATGTTGGGGGACAATCCATTGGTGTAAACTGAGATGACCTTGAGTCCATTCTTCATAGTCATTAATCTACGATCTCAATACTATTAACAATAGACACACAGTTGCAATGTAGAGATAGAAAAATGAAAGGCAGTACAGAAAACAGAATGGAAATCGATCAAGATGTTAGGAGATCGGTAAAATTAGGCAGGCGTTCCAACCCCGGGGAACTTAACTGCGCATACAGTAACGCCATTCTGAAGGAATAAACCGAAACAATGGGAAGGCATGTTACCTTATACTACCATCACTAGGGCTGGCACGATACAAAACAATTTTTATGCCGATAAAACTTTTTTAGTTATCGCGATAATCGATAATATCTCGATAAACAAATTTTGAGGCTGGAATAACCATTAAAAAAAAAAACATTAATTAATTAAAAAACCTTTGCTGTAGCCTATGTGCAACCTTCATGAATGTGAATTGTGTGGTAGGGATGTACCGGGGACGAATTTCCGGATCTTACGAACTGTACCCTGCCGGGTACCTGGTACCCAAACTGGGTAGTTTACAAAAAATCCATTAATCAAAGAAAGAAGGCGGAAATTAAGTGGCTCTCCAAAAAAATTTTTTTTTTTCCATTTAAAAAAAATCAGAACTTACATACAAAAAACTTATGAAAATTATATCTTTTTCGTAGATACTAAAAGAGATTAAAACTCGAAACTCAATATCATTGATGCCGAAAACTGAAAAACTATTTCAAATATTACAATTTTTTAAAATTCCGATGCATAATACTTTCGATGCAATGCAAAGACGACAATTAAGCGATTCTACCAAGATTTCTTTTCACACAATGTTTGGCTTCACTTTAGTACGAAAAATTAAGTAATGTAAGATTATGATGCAGAAACAATAAATTTGATGATCTGTGAAGGCATCTTGTTTACAATGCATTCACAGCTGTTCCACTCTTCTCTTGGCAGAGGTAGGGGAGATGAAACGGTACACAACTTCCATTGCCTAGCAACCATGGGTGAGTTCATTAGCAAAGACGTAGGGTAAGGAGTGAAGTAAGAGCGAGAAGTGGAAAACAGTCTTACTTTAAGCTTTCTCATCGGCAACACCTTTACTAAATACGGGCGTTTATTGTTAGTTATTTCCCGGCACCGGGTATCCGGAATTTTCAGTTACCCAGCCGGGTACCGGGTACCCTTAAAAGTGGCCGGGTAGGCTGGGTACCGGGTACCCGGTACATCCCTTACCATGTAGAAACAATTTAGCAGTTGTGGTGCTATTTAATGCTTAAATATTGTTTGAATTAAACTAACTCTCCGAGCAGCTAATGTGGTTAGCAACAGTACTGCATACTCAGTTGGATAGCCCTTGTAATTCTGCACGCAATGCTGCAAACCGCTTGTTTCTAGCTATTACGGTTTCCGAGGCAGGACAATTTAAGCATCGGGGTTTGCACGATAATTCGATAAATCAGAAAAAGTACGATACGATAATCGAAGAAAATTCTTATCGCGATATTATCGAATTATTGATTATCGTGCCACCCCTAACCCCCACTACCATTTTCATTGAAGAAAACTAGAGCTAACGATAATGTCACATGAACACATTGTTGCATGTGTAAGATGATATGGCCTTGCAGACCCTACGAAACAAACCCTATTGTTGTGTGTAGTGACTTAGGTAACAAGTGATGTTGTGCTCATGTCATGTCGATTGTGGCATGACAAACAAAACACAAGCAGGTTACTAAATGATATGCGCATCATCAGAGTGGTATGCAGTGAAGTTCCCAGGGGTTGGAATGCGCGCTACATTTTGCCGTATCTCCTTATACGAACATCTTGATCGATTTGCATTCTGTTTTCCCTATCTCTACATGTTTGCAATCAGAACTGTGTGTCTCTTGTTAATACGTACGGAGATAGTAGTTTGATGACCTTGAAGAACGGACTCAAGGTCATCTCAGGTTACACGAATATATTGTCCCTAACATCACGTACCACAGCAGACATCATTTACGCACCTCTCAAAATAGCGAAAACCAGTTTACAATTTTCACAAATTTTCGACAGCTTTGAAAAAATTCTAAAAAATATCTCCTGCTGTCTTCTTCAGGTGACAAAGAAATAAAAATACTAGTTACATCACACTGTACTGTCCATCAGTGTGATTGAACTTGTATTTTTATTTCTTTGTCACCTGAAGAAGACCGCAGGAGATATATTTTAGAATTTTTTCAAAGCTGTCGAAAATTTGTGAAAATTGTAAACTGGTTTTCGCTATTTTGAGAGGTGCGTAAATGATGTCGTCTGCTGTGGAATGTGAATCGATTGACTCTCAATGTAATCACAGCCATTATTCTATTTCGAGTAACATCACGTAACATGACATATAACCATATAACCATACATTAGGAGATATTCTCCCTCTCCCGTTGAGATGAAATACCCTGTAGTGTTGGTTTTATTCTGTTGTTTGATGTGTATCGGTTTGACCTAAGTTTAGGCTATATGGTTTCTGTAAATGAATTAGAGAAGCAAGGTTGATTTCCCACTGAACCCTAAATTAATGATGTCGATTTTATAATAAAAATAAGCGTTCAGTATGGTTTTATGCCACAAGGTGATACACCAATCGTCACGTATCACTTGAAGCACAATTAACACATTTTTGGTTTAGTGATAGTTATTTTTCACATAATGTCCGGAAATCCCTGAAATGTAACTGAATTTTTAAAAATCACATTTTATAAAAAGGAATTGTTACCTAAGTTTTCGATTTTGTACTTGCATAACAAATACGGTAATATACGATAAAGCCCTAGCACTGTATCGTTTATGAAATCCCCGTAGCAGAATCTGCTCGACGCTCTTAGCCGCCGTGGACACAATTTTGGCCAAATTTCTGCAGTTTTGTCAATTTTTGACTGATTTTGGCGTTCCAACACACCATTTTAATCGTCTCAACGAGACCTTTCCATTGGTGGAGTAGCCAGATCAATAGGATAAAGCACTAAAAAGTTATTCAATAAAAACCAATAAACATGTTGGTAACTATGAAAAAAAAAAAACAGATTAGCTGCAGACAATTTTTTTTTATGATGGTTGATGTTGCAGAGAGTTGTAGAAAGTTCTGCTTCTAGGCACGGAATTGGGGAGAATGCTTCTGCATGGATCTTAGCAGTTGCTAAGCATCTGGTTTAGTCAGTCAGCCACCACTACCAGCCGTCATGGACTTGTATACTGTCACACTATCTGATAGTTGCTCATCCCATGGCTAATGCTAATGTTAGGCCTACATGTTTTGATTGGTAGATCTACTGTTATCGTGCGGTATGTGAAGAAAATTACAAACTGAATTAGTGCTAATTTTAAAGTTTCCCATAAAATAATTAAAACTAGTACTGAAAAACTGTACGAAGTTCGTAGCAAACTGGAAAATGTAAAAAATGAAATGCTCAGTTTCCATGCAAAACAATCTAGGAACCACCCTTTAGCTAAGAAAAAGAAAACAGCTGTCTAAATAAACAAGTGGTTAAAGCGACTACGTAGTCGCAACTGGTTTTCTGTACAAATCAACCCTCTCCAATGTCGGTGTCGCCACTCGCTATTTGGCGAATGGAAATCAGTAGTTGGCGACTTCGAATTTAGCCTTACTCGCCAAAATGGCGACTAGTGATAGAGAATGACATTCAAAGAGCGATATCTCAGGAACAATACAAGTTAGAGACGAACGGCTTGAGGCGTTATGCTCAGAATTACAAGGGCTCCTTAACTGCCTTTTCTGCATTAATACTGGGGTTAGAAAATTTAACAATTTCGTAAATGCATAACTCGAAAACCATGCATCGTGCAAGATGAATGTGGTGTGTGGTGAGTAAAAATTGTGAAATTGCGAATGCTTTTTATGGTCTACTGGACAAGTGGCGACTGCTACTGGATTGACATTTGAGAGCTTTGTGTACAATTCTGCCACTTCCAATGTTGAGGTGCACACCTCTATCACGCACTGCAACAACGACCTCTATTATATAATCTAAAAGCAGTAATCGTCTCAATACCGGTTACAAATCAGTTAGCTTAAGTTTATTTTATTTTTTTGGCGTAATTGTCAGCTTTTAGGCCTAATTTTTACGTGTACTAGTTTTAATTTCGTAAGTAGCAGCAAACGGAGAATTGGATTGTAGGGCAAGCCTATTCATTTTTAAAACATTGTGTGCCCCTCTAGTGTTACAACGTAATGTGCAACGTAGCCTGTAGGGATGCGACGAGGAGACGTACTAGATTAATATGCTGTTGGTTCAGCCAGCAGTGACTCGTAGCAACGTGACGTTGCCGTGGTAACGTGATTTTAGGCCTAATTTTATTAGCAGCTGTTTTGTTATTTCTTAAGTATCAGATAGGCCTAATGGAGAATTTGCTTCGAAGGTAAGCCTATTCATTCATGCAACAAGCGACGAGATATTTTAAACGATGCTAAAATCCTTTTGTATTTTCGGCTGTGTGTTATACTTAAGATTTCAATTCGACAATCAAATGGTATTATTTCATTTAGTTCGTCGAAGAAGCCTGTTAGCTATAAGGAAGTAACAATGTTTTAATTTGCCGTGTTTTTAAACTAACGTTTGACAATGAAACTAACGTTGTCAATAGTGGTCGTCTCTATCTGGTACCATTCGAAAGTTGAAAAAAAGCGACGGACAGACAGACGGACGGACAAAGTTGTTGCAATAGTCTTTATGGTCGGTACGGCTGTACAAAGACTAAAATGGCATTGTAAAAGGAACATTTTATGTTCGTTTGATAACCTGCCTAATTGATACTTAAGACTGAAGTGTAGTTAAAGTTTTTTTGAAAATTCAAATAAATGTCCTGAAAGTGTCCTGAAATTTGGTCCAACATGATATCCTAATTTTATTTTATGTCGACTTCTACTACTGTTGGTTTTTGGGCATTGTCTCTCCTTAGGCTTTGGTAAGTTACTGGATACTTCCAACAGCTTTGCTTGGATAATTGTATAGAGCTAATTAAGGCCATACCGGTTTCGCAGCAAAACTGTAAGTCTGCGACCGATGACCACAAATTTTATAGAAACTAGGATAGCACTAGACAATGTCGATCAGGTATTTTGGGTAATTTTTCTCAATAAATGTTACACATAAATTCTACAAGTCAGTTGTGCCAATTTCAAGTGTATTTGGGTTTAGTTTATTTATTTTTTTAAATGAACTCACCAACTTTTTTTTAAATACGCTAGCTTTAGTAAAAATAAAAGCAATATTTCTTGCGGAAAAACTGCTACTGCTACATGAGCATCTCCTCAATAAGCTTTCTGATGAGTATTATTTCGTGACGTGTAGATTCGAGAGCAGGTGAAATAAAAGTATCTTCGGCTGAAGTATATTGTAAAAAAAAGTATACTGGTTTACAACCAAAACTAACAATTTTTCTAGTTGCCGACACGAAAATATTCACTACCTGTAAATATATGCATTCCTTTCCAAAAGATGCTGTTTACCGTGGAGAATTCAGAACTGTTTGAATCCGCCCAGCCCTGCAACCCATCTGTGCTTGTCCAAGCGTAGGCCCTCCATAAATGGGGTTACGGCGATAGCCAGCCATCTCTTCCCCCCAGCCTCCGGCTCAACAACTATTGTCTGTTTACCCACAACATCCCTTCCTTTGCACCGAAAGATTTTCCGCCCTCTAGTTAACCCAAGCCCATTGAAGATCCTTCGTCCGAAAGATCCTTCTCTCTGACGCATGACGATCTTCGAAGCAAAAGAAGATCCTTCGCTTTGAAGACCCCGTTTGTTCCACGTCTGTGCATCTGCTCATCCTTCGCGAGAAGGATCCTACGTTTCCATCCTTCGCCCGAAGGATCCTTCACTCCTTCAATGCTTGACACCTATTCTTTGCCGCCGCAACCTCCATTCCTGCCTCAGCCGTCCTTCCATCAGCAATCACGCATGTTTTTCACTGAAAGTATCAAAGTTTTCGCGCAACACGAAGTTCCACTCTTCATGGCATTACCTTGTAACTTCGGGAGCCCCACTGGTTTCCCATCTCCATGCTATGTCGTCCATTGGCTGCTTTTATCGTCTCGCCTGTTCCATCAGGCCTGTTTTCCCTCGCCTTCGCTCCATCAGGCCTGCTTTCCCTCGCCTTCGCTCCATCAGGCCTGCTCGCCCTTACTCACACTCCGCTTCACTGCCGCTCAACTATTTTCTCTGGCAGTTCTCTGCATGCTGTCCCTCGCTTTTTATCATCACAGCTCTTCCAGACCTCCGTCGTTCTACCTGCTGTCTCCCACCCGCTAGTTTTGCAGCATCACCTGCCTGCCGCCCGTTTACAACCATACCCGTTCAAACCACATCACTGTCGGCAGGATCCTTTGCTTCCGCTCCCTACATAATTGGCCTGTTCTCCTGCTTCGACGACCTGCCCTCCGTTGGCAGCATCCTTTTCGGCTCATGTCTCTCGTCATCAAACCGTCCTGCATGCAAAGGATCTCTCGCTCTCTTGTAGTTTCCCTCGCTCATCCTTCGCTGGCCTCCATCCAGGGCTTTTCCCACTTCCGCCTGAATCGGCTTATCTCTGTATTGAAATCTCGCTCTTTTGGCTCGTCTTCACAAATTCGTGCTCTCGCCTCAAGACCTTGTCAGCCACGTCGGTTCGTTTCACACTCCTGGTCTTTTTCGCCATCCAATTGTATGGCTCCCAAATGCCATGGTGGATTATCGCAAATCGCTCCAGTTGCTTGGGGCTGGGATTCGTCAGAGGTTCATGCCCCGGACACTTGCACCTGTCCCGGCATCGTTTCCAAACGGAAAAGACAAGACTCTCACACTGCTTGCCAGAACCGTAGGAAATGCAATTATGTACTGGATCCTTCCTCCGTATGGTGTTCCATTCCCTCGAAAGACTGGCCGTTGGCATCATGAACTTAAAAGCGAAAAAAAAATGCTCGGAACAGATGAAGAAAAAACGAAAACAATTTACTGTTCTTCCGAAATCGGACCCGCAGCCTTCCGTCTCCACCTCGACGCCCTAGTCATGTTCGACATGGTCCTCTTTTTCCACTCCCGTTAGTCCCAGTGTTCCGCCAAAAGTTACTTCTTCCTCCGCACCTGCGTCAAAGGCTAGTGTCTCTCAACTTCCGGCCACTCAACCTTCTCATCCCCAAACCTCAAACTGCGTACCAGCCATCGTCTTCTGCACCTCAGCCTTCCATTCCGGATTTGGTTTCAAATCCCACAGCCACCTGTGCTTAATCCCTTCTGTCAAGCCAACAGCTTCCTTGCAACCCACCGCTCCAGTTGCACCAACACCCAACTTCGCAGACGCCTCTGTTCTATTCTCCATTCTAAAGAAAAAGCTTGACCTTTCTTCCTCTGGTATCAAACGGCTTCAAAAAAATGCAACACCAATTGCTTCCAGTTTCAGCCACTTCTCCGATAAACTCTCTCTGGCGGAAAAGGATATTTCTGCCTACAAACTCGACATTGCCAACCTAACCGCATCAAACAACAAGCTCCGCACCAGTCTTCACCTGGCTAATTCTCGCTTCCGCGAGCTTTCTTCCTTTCAAAGTCCGGCACTCTGGCAATGCACCCTCCATTCCTTCGGCCTCTCGTCAGCCCTTCAAGCTACACCAGCCTCAACCTCCTCAACACAAGTCTCAACTCCGTGTCAAAAAGCCATTGACTTCCTTGTCCACCCAAGCCTTTCGGACAGTTCCTACTACCTTTGCCACCGATCCAAGTCTGCTCTCGGTCCCCGCACCCACATAACACTCTGTGTGCACAAACCGTGACCCCCAAAGCTAAATTTCTCCAGGGTCTCTCATACTAACAGTGAAACGTATTGGATTCGTGCAAACTCCTCGATGCCTCCCGACAAATATGTAGCAAAACAGGTTTGGCAATGGGACAACGTCAATTCTTTCCTCCCATGCCGCGCGGAAATGAAGCGTCTCTCCTTGTCCAAAACCAGACGGCTTCTCTGCCTTAACTGTCATTCTCGGGCTAAAGGCTATTCTTTCTCTTTCAGGCCTTAAAAAAAACCTAAAAAAAGAAAATAAATCCATTTGTTCAGAATGGATTCGCCTCAGTTTGTCTGGAGGTTGTGTTAATTCCCGTAAACACCTAACTGACTACAGACGTCCACCCATTCAAGGGTTCCCCGTCCCACCCCTCTTCAAATTCGAGGGGGATATCACTAATCAAAATTCATCTCCCTTTCCCAATGACACCCCACCCCCCTTAAATTGTTCAACGGGGCACCCTGGGTCAACCTCTCAAAACTTTTCGATCAGAACTTTTCGCAAATCTTCACGTTCAGCCTTGACGCTTCTCCAATTTAAACTTTCATGGAACCACACTGGATTTTCGGAAAACACATCACCCACCTTGCTGCACGTTCCTCAACCTCTTGTTAAACTGCCCTTTGGGGTGCCGCAACCTGCCTTCCACCCCGTCACAAGAATCTCCTGAAAATCTCATTTCAACCTTCACAGCCTGGCTCCCTACAAGCTGTTCATGTTTCTGTGCTCTAATTCTAATCTCCTCAAGTGCATCATTCTCTTCTTATCTCCATTAATCTCCTCATCCACCAGGAAGAATCATCTCTCCCAACAATCTTAAGGTAACCTACCCACTCTCTTCTTCTTTCAGGATTACGAAAACTCGATGTCTTCACAAGAATTCTAAAGCCTGTAGTAGCGACGCTTCATCTTTGAGGGATACTGGCTCATTCCTATCTCGACGATTGGATGTTCCGTCACATGTCCAAGGACACCTCCAATTACATCTGAAAATGTTCTTACTGTTGTTCAAGGGACTGAGACTAGTAATAAACTGGGAAAAATCGAGAACCACCCAAACCTTTATCGTTGTGGGAGCAAGTTTCAACATCCTGAACGCTACAGTGAGCCCCTCCCCAGAGAGGATCAGGAAGACAAAGAAAGTCACCGCAAGAAAATTAGCATCAATCATAGGGACGCCACTGGTTCCGCAAAGAGGAATGGAGCACACGGACCAGCTGGGAAGACAGAAATCAGCTCTCAAATCTCCTGACAGATGGCCTCCTGTGGTGCACGAACGATACAACCTTTTGTCAGGGGTAGACCTGAAGGAACTGAGGTCGCATTCATGGCTCTTTTCCGACGCATCCTCATCGGCATGGGGAACCTACCTGTGAAAGAACGAAACCTCAGGAGTGTGGTCAGCAGAGGAACAAGCCCTACACATGAACGTGCTGGAACTGAGAGCGATTCGGAGGGCAATAGGGGTTTGTAAGGACGATCTGAGAGACAGCGTCATAGGCGTGATTTGCGACAACTCTACGGCTGTGGCACATGTCTGAAAAAGGGGCGGAACACACTCCAAGACGCTTGATGCAGGAAACTTCCCTGCTCCTCAACCTCGCTGTATCCTTCAACGTAACGCTAGTACCCAGACATATTACGGGAACACTGAACGTGTGGCCGGACGAACTGTCCAGGTAAAAACAGGCCCAACAACCGATTGGAGACTGGATCCAAGGATCGCCAATCGCTCTTCCAAAGGTGGGGGACACCATTTGTAGACATCTTCGCAACGAAGAAAAACAGGCAGCTGACCAACTTCGTCTCGCCATACCCAGATCCAGAAGCATGGGCCGCAGACGCCCTGTCATTTCGGTGGGACAGGATATATGCATACATTTTTCCGCCATTCAAACTTCTTTAAGTTGTTTTGATCAAAATTCGAGGAAGAGAAGGGCGTTTCATTCTTATAGCGCCGTACTGGTCAGCGGCGTCATGGTTTTCCTAACTTGTGCAGATGAAGACCGAAGACCCTATCCCACTGCCAGTCATGAACCGCTCTCTCACCAAGCACAGGGGAGAGACATTCCACCCGAATCCTTCTATTCACCACCTTCACGGGTAGAGACGAACCTGTAACGTGGACAGAATAGGATTTTCAGGAGAGTTTGCAGACAGATTACTACAGTGTCACAGAGATTCCACAGAGAAAAACTATGAGACCATATGGAAAAAATAGTTCCTATGGAGCGGGAAAAACCAATGTGACCCATGCAACCATACGGTACAGAAACTGGCATCCTTTCTAGAGGAGCTTTTTGAAGAAGGACTTTACCCTGTAGATGTTAAAGGGTACCATTCAGCCATAAATTCGGTGCTACACTGCGTAGGGAACCTGACCACCACTAACCATCCAATCATAGCTAGACTAATGTTGGCGTTCTCAATGCCAAACCAAGGACCAGTTGCCTCTTCCCAAAATGGAACCTTGTCTCAAGCTTCCATCATTTTTACCTATCACAGAACATGGTATTCATAGTTGCGGTGGCATCAGCGGCAAGACAGAGTGAGGTGTCGGCATTTTCACGAGATGGAGAGCACATATGGTTCGCAAAGGGTTTCTCATTGGTAGCCTTGACTTTCCCTGCACCCGTCAGAGCAAAGAACTTGAAACCGGATAGAGCCCCAACACCAATTGTGAGTCAGGCTTTGGGACCACTAGTGGCAGAAGGTGGGGAAGAAAGGCTCCAATGCCCGATCAGGGCACTACGACATTACCTCGCCAGGTCCAAATTACGAAGGGACAGTGAATTTCGAACAAACGCAAGGGACTCGTCTATATTTGGAAGTGGAGCGCAGCACGAACAGGATGCGCAATGTGGGGCTGTCCCCACAAAAACTAGGAAAATGGTTGTATGAGGTAGTCAGGCTTGTATATGACCTGGTGCCCCATCATTCAGACTTACCAGACAATATACGAGCTCATGAGGTACGGGCTCTAGCCACATCATGGGCATAGGCGTACAGATGCGGCACACCTCTGGACGAGGTAGTGGCGGCCTGTTCCTGGAAAAACAGAACCACCTTCATAGCCCACTACCTGAGGGGCACGAGTGGCTGTGAAGGCGGAGATGAAGTAAGAAGACATGTAATGGCTGGACAGACGTTTCGAAAGTGAGAAGGTGAAGGACGACATTCAGTAAGGTGGGTACCTATAGGAGTAGTTGGATTCCAGCTTTACGGTGTAGAGAGAATTCACCCTCTTTTCTTGCAGCACAGGGTACATAATGCCCACCGTCCACGACGACAAAGTCAGCATGATAACTGAAGGTAAGCATTTTGCAGATAGTAAGAAACGGAAATTTTAATACACATAAAAATTAGTTTTTACTATCGAATAAACCTTCAGCACAACTCGCTCGCCTCACCGCATCATGAAACAAGAAAAGGTTAAAACTGTTGGACAGAGGAAGCTTAAATGAAGTGATTTAAACATGATAACTGAAGGTAAGTACTTATTTGATAGTAAAAAGTAATTTTAATGTGTATTAAAATTTCCGTTTCCTTGCTCAGCCACCCTTCCGAAAGTTCCTTCCCATTGCAGACAGCCTTAGCGCATTGAAGTCTGCAGAGACCTGCTCTCTTCAGGAACCCAGCTCACAACCCTTGGGAAACCACCACCTTGGAATGAACAGGTCATCTGTAAATGTAAAAAATTACAGGGAGGGGATATTTTCGTGCTGGCAACTAGAAAACCCAATTTTTCCGGGGGAGTCAAAATTGGTTTCTATTGCCTTTTTGAAAATACACTACCTGTACCCTCCCAACCTCCCTCTTGAGTTACCACCATTACATATCGAGAGGAAAAGTAGATGGCTGACTATCGCAGTTAACACCATTTATGGAGGGTCCTAAGCTTGGACATGCGCAGGTGGGTTGCTGGGCTGGGTGGATCCAATGAGTTTTGACTCCTCCAGGGTAAACAGCATCCTTTGGAAAGGAATGCAAAAGGTAATAGAAACCAATTTTGACTGACTTCCCTGGAAAAATTGGGCTTTTTGTGTGCAAATGTGACTTTTTGTTGTGGGACGCTACATTAAAATTTCGTACAAGAAGTGCACTTATGCAGGCATAGCCGCATGTCGTAGGGTAAATATCGTGCAAGCAGATGCATGTGAATAATAAAAACTTGGCATCAGGCCAGCAAACACAAAAAAAAAATTATTTGGGTTATGGGCAAAGTTGTAAATTTGTCAAGCACTAGGAACCGTACATTTCTTTTTTGACATATATAAAGCTCAAAGATTAAATGTAAGCTAGTCAGCGTAAAAAAATATTATTTTACAATAAAGTTACTAATGTAATCTAGTTAGCAAATCCGTTAAAATTTGGCACAAATATGAATTCAATAAATTTTAAGTTTTGTACGTGCATCTTCTATTCTCCGCCTGAAGAAGGTAGTGATTGATGTATTGGAAGTTCAAATAATACTACTGAAAAATAGCCTTTTAACCTGTTGTAGTTCTACAGTTTTCGTAAGGCTTAAGTTTGTTTACATTAATACGGTATTCAGTTAAAGTTATTAACCTCGATGATTTAAGGCACCCGCAAGCGCCTATAAACACGCTTAACCGTGCCTTAGGGCTTAAAAAACTTAATTTTGGTTGCCAATCACCCACCCGGATAGTGCAGAAAGTTCGGTAACTCCGTAGGGATGGGTTGGTTTCATTTTTTTTGACTTCGGTTCCGGTTTTCATGCCCACAAAACCGCGGTTTCGGTTTCAGTATCGGTTTTTGCCATCATCCACCCCAACCAGATATTTTGAGTTTTCTTGTTACAATAATTTTACTAGCTTCTAATCCGCTCCTGCTTTCACTCCCAGCAGCGTCATGGTCCGTGGGTCTAGCTGTTGGACCATTTTCCTCTACTATTTTCATTTTAAATCACCAGGAGCTTTGCAGTGAACTATATGCAGAAAATTATAATTATTAAAAAGCTCAAAACAACAAATCAATCTTTGATTTTTCCAACACCACACGAAAAACTGACTAAAAAGACAAATCGGTTTCGGTTTCCGACCCATCCTTATAATTCGGTAACGTGGTTACCAGAACAGTAGAGCCAAATCGTAATCCGCGGGGTGGCTGTCTTTATTATGCCTATATATAATAACCCTTTCCTCCTTAACTTTCTGTTTTTATTCTGGCACAGAAGCTAACCATATCTCTAAGCTTCAGGACTTGACTCTCAAAACCCACATCAAGGACACCATTTGCCCCCCCCCCCCCCATCTCTTACCCTTCTCTGGGAGAGGGTGTGACAAGAATTTTCTGCAGTACGCCCAACGAACCACGATTTTTTTTTTCTTGAACCATTTTGTGTTGCTGCCATCAGATGTAGAATAATTATGGCAGCACATATATTGCCACAGTACTGAGTATGCAGAACGAACCTTTCCTGCTGTGTGGAAATATTTTTAAACCAAAGAGTCCAGAAACAACAACTTGCATTGTCAGGGTGCGAATTTTCGACGGAGATGTTTCAATTTAAAACCTTCTGTCATCATCAGGCAAGTTTTGGGTTTGAACATGCCTTTGCTTAGTGTTCAAACCCAAAACTTGCCTGATGATGGAAGAAGGTTTTAAATTCAAACATCTCTTTTTAAAATCGCACCCTGACAACGTAAGTTGTTGCTGGACTCTTTGGTTAAAACGTATTTAATTTTCTGGTGACAGTGAAACCAAAGAAAACGTGTACCTGTCGGTTTTTTTAATTCCGCTGTGTGCATCCCATCTTTTGCATACTTCGCTTAGTGCATCTCGTTCAAACTAAGCGTATTATACATAGATTTTGGACCTTTAGGAAGATGTAACTTCAAAACATTAAAAAAAAAAGGGCCTAAATAATTAATTTAGACTGTCCCCAGTCCAGTGATTTAATTCAAAATGGAAATATGTTCTGTTTTAACTCGACTATTGATATTAAAACAGAACATACTGCAATGCCATTCCCAGTCACAGAAAATATTTCCTCAGTTATCTAAGGTTAATGTGTGTCTTCCCTGTTAACAAATCTTAGTCCCCATCTAATTGATAAATGAAAAATGGATTTCCAACAGTCGAATAGCACGTAAAACAACAATACATTGACAGTAACTGACCATTGCTTGCAAATATTGCCCACATTTTACCTTTAGGCCAGTTTCGACCATAGAGAAATCCGGTAACCGGTGTTTGGAATTACTGTGGTGTTAGTGACATCGTTCAACTAAACTTGGACAACACCACAACGATGAACAGGAAAGTTGTCCATTTACAGGCCGGTTGCCACCAAATTAGCATTGCTGCATCTAGGCCTATCGAGTTCTCTCTCGCAGGAACCAATGGAATGCACACAGGAAAAATTTTAAACGCTACAAACAAGCCATGTGACTCCTTAATTATTCAGTAAAATTTTGGTACGCCCTCGTGTACCTGGAAACAAGCTATAAAGCTATAACGATATTAATGTCACTAGATGGCACCAGGGGAATCTCTTTATTTTTCAGCGGCACCATCTAGTGACTAATATTATTAAGCTTTATAGCTTGTTTCCAGGTGCACTAGAGCGTACCAAATTTTTACTAAATAATTAAGGAGTCACGTGGCTTCCTTGTAGCGTTTAAAAGTTTTGCTTTGTGTATTCCTTTGCTGCAATGCTAGTTTGGTGGCAACCGGCCTTTAAATTTTTGGTGGATAAAAGACGGCGTCCACCTTCATTAGAAGCTCCAGTACTAAACGATACATCGGTTACATATCGTAAAGTTTTTTCTGCCTTTGAATTTGCCACATCAGTATTGGTACCACTGATCTTTACGGTGCGTTCAAACTTTTCACCACCATTGCCATCCAAGTTTCTTAGCAAGGTCAGGCCTCACTAGCCGATCTATGGTGGGGTATGATGGGGGTGCAATGTTCATGAGGGAGAGGCCTTGCGTTTGGAATTGTTTGAGGGCCATGGATTCCAAACCTCGTAAGATCGGCGTCGTTGTGGGTGTTTGAATGCAAAAGTGCAGAGGTGTGCTCCCATGCAATAGCGTGATTCCCATTTTGATGGTGCATTGCCACTCTGTTTATAGTGTTCCCCTTCTCCACTACCCCTGTGTGTTCATCAAGCCGACGGTAGATCTCAACAATGTAGACCGATCCATAACTCTGCACGGCTTACATATACAACATTAGGGATCTGGCGGTAGGGATGGCTGCAAAGTGGCACAAGGAGGATTGGAGGGGAGGGAGAGCTGTTGACTGGGCTTGCTCCAGGTGGAGTAGGAATGGG
>JAHWFP010216444.1:24912-37728 GCA_023313725.1 Lithobius niger | reverse complement strand
TGTACACTCCGTTTCTAGGTTGGGTGAATTGCCTTATTCTCGTTGCAATTGGACTGTTTTATTGTTCAGCTGCAATTCTCAAAGTAACACGTATTAATAAACAAAAACGGAACGTTAAATGTTAAGAGTTAGGGTCTAACAGTCAAAACCTAGAAGGAACACGGACAAGCTTTGACAGTCAGGGTCTAGGTGTAAAATTTTGTCAGTAAGAGGGTGGTAGACCCTTACTGCCCGGTGGCCAGCTTTCGTTGTTAACAATACGAAAGCATTTAAATTTATTGAAAGTTTTTAAAGATATTCGAAGCACAAAACAGCTGTTACACGTGCCATCTCTTATATTTACAAAGTTGGATTTACAAAATTCGTTTACTAAGTCATCAAGAAAGTCCAATGTTAGTGGGTTGTGCGTTTTCTGCTTTGCTTTACGTAGAAAATCTTTTTTTTTTCGGTTTGGTAGCATGACAACGTCTTCGCAGCAGAGAGCATTATTGGTTGTCATCAATTACTTTAAATGTATTAAATTCGTACATAGATAATCAGAAATTCTACCATCAAAAGTCAAATGCCAAACTTCACAAGAAAATTGTGTTCTTAAAATTCTTTAAAGATATTCCAAGAACCAAAAAAAAAATAATAACCTGCTTCATCGGTTCATACACACAGTCTGTCCGAATAAGCTAGATGTTTACAAAGTTAGATTTACAAAATTAGCTTACTAAGTCATTAAGCTAACCACCGGGTAGTAAGGGTCTAATGCTTACCACCCTCTTACTGACAAAATTTTACACCTAGGCCCTTACTGTCAAAGCTTGTCCGTGTTCCTTCTAGGTTTTGACTGTTAGACCCTTACTCTTAACATTTAACGTTCCGTTTTTGTTTATTAGTTACAAGATATCCGTGCGGGGTTGTTGTTGCATCTAAATATGATTTCATGAAGAAATTTATCTGACCGGGCATAAATTGCTTGCCTAATATCGAGGCTTGTAATTTATCTCTAGGGTTTTTAAATAAAACTATGTAATTTGAGTTTAAAGACAGGTCTCGATGAGCCGGCCCCTTGAAAAACAAGTTTTGTGTTAGAAAGCAGCAACTGATAAGTCTGTGATGAGAAATCTGCGTTGCAATTCTAGAGTCCTTCATCGAATCTTGCAAATCATCCACGACCAGCAACGATGATGTAGGCAATTTCTCGAAATCAAGCATCCCTTTATGGAAATGCACTTTGTGACTCAACTCACGCATCCACGGTTGAGCAATTGCATAACACCAGAAAAATGATGTTACTGGCGGAGAGATTAGCTCGTCTGCGTGTTCGATTAATCTTCTACAAAACGGAGATTTTCCTGATTGTGAAGGTCCTGCGACTAACATAAAAAATGGTGTTTCAAACTGTAATGTCGCTGACATTTATGTGATTAGTTGTGTTCGCTATAATATCATTAATAATGCCTACAGAACGGTTGTTTTTCAGATGAAAACAGAGAGAAAATCGCTGGCCCGTAGAAGTTTTGATGGCCGACCAGCATTCAGGTTTCAAATTCTGAATTATATAAGTCGCGTTAGTGAAGTTCCCTCTAGATTCACCTCGTTCTTTTACAGCTAGGAGATAAACTTCAATGCACGCAGAAATTGTATAAAGTAATGTGAGTACGAACAACGCAAATTTAGTCGTTTTTCTTCCATGTCTCAATAGGAAATGACACTTCTTCCTTCCAGTTACAAGATTTTGTCAACTTTTTACAGATCAGTCGGTTTCAAAGAAGCCTTACTTGCAAGAATAATAAAAAAAAAAATCGGGCAGTTTCCTTATTTTTAAGCAATTTCCGTTCTTGCGACGTTGGTATATCGGGAGGTTTCCCAATCTGAAGTCGTGAATTCAGTGCCAGAAAGTTATTACAGTGAACAAATATTATTATGGCTAATTTGGAGTGTTTTTTTTTCAGATTGAGCAGCTTTGTTTGTCACTGGTATGTGTTCGTCGTAATTTTGTCGAAACACAAATATTTCGTTTTTTCCCTCATTTTTTTACAAAAAGAAATAATTTTTTTTTTAATTTTCACCTAACTTTCCAAAAACTGTGCACTTTCATCTACTATCTAAAAAAAAATTGTGTTAATTGGTGAAAAACTTGCTGAGTTGCGATTTTTTTGTACTACGCTAAAACTGTCAGGACCGGCGGACATGCGCGAAACATTATGGCAGGCTCCAAAGTGTTAAGCTGTGCTGTGCAGTGGCAGATCGAGTTATTTTGTATTGTTTTGTCGTAAGACAAACTTTTGGTACCTTCGTCACACAAGGGAAAAAATGACTATTCGTCTGACGGCTTGTTTGAGGCATTGTGCGGCCAGCCCATTGAAACTCGTAAACCGATATCAGACGCCTTAAGACAAAATCTTTTATCGTAATCCGGCCACACACCAAATGCGGCAATTGTCTTCGGGAGACGTTGTAAAACTTCGGGAGGCGTTGCATCTGGTGGAGCGACTCCAAATCCTTTCTGCAGACAGAACTTTGCTATGTGTTACACTCAACTCATTGCTAAGGTTGTTGAGATGTCTGCAGCAAGGTGAGTCAGGTTTCGACAAAATGTGTTGTCGTGCGACCAAATGCCGCATTTGGTGTGTCGTCGGCCTAAGGTGTTCGATGCACCGTGCAGCCAGCCTTAACTGTATATCGAGCGCATATCTGAAATTTCATTCTTCAGATATTCCGGCAGTTATGTTTCATGGTTCGGTTATATATGGGTGTTTTATCGTTAACGCAGGAAATCTCCCCCCCCCCCCTCCCAACTCAAACCAGTTTTGATTGCGTAGTCATAAAATATCACAGCCCGATGTGCGGTTCATTCCAGTTAGTTGCGCTCGATGTATGGTACATTACAGTAACGTGCGCTCGATCAGACAAAATTGGTTTGTGCACTCACAACACTTGCGTTCGTACCATCGATGCATTTCGTCAGAAATTTCTCTCTGGAAGGGTGGGGGGGTCAACCATAGCTGGGCACAGAAAAACGTTTGGCGTGAATTGCCCCTTTCCCTCCAGACACAGTCTCATATTAAATCGCCACTAGTAGCAATGTAAAATTTTTAAACACGAAAAAAAATTAAGCTTATTTTTCGGAAATGTTCAGACACAGATCAATCGATCCACGAATGACTGCTTTTGATTTGATCGCATAAAACTTAAACAATTGTTTTCGTATTTAAATATTTTGAACTGCTACCAGTGGCGATTAGCTAACAAAAGGGAAGACTAAAGTTGGAGAAACAACAAAATGGGACAGTGCATTTAAATGACAGAGCAGATAGGGCAAAAAATCATTAAGAAAAACAAAAAAATGAGACTTGACCTTATACGTTAATTTCAACGAACACTTCTGTTTAAACCAACCAACAGGTGATAAAAAATAAGATCTACAGAAGCCAGAGCTGTACAGCTGTAGGGGTAAGACGGCAGGCGTAACCGGCTACGGAGTTGTTCGATTAGTTTTGGAAAATACTCTTTGTTGGCCATACTGGTTAAAGTAGTCGGCTCATTGTTGTGCAGCCCCTTTTTTTCTTCTTCATTGGAACGAAGAATATCTATATTGCCGAACGTGCGTAGTGACGAGGGAAAGCTTAAACTAGTCTGGCTCACTATTCTCCACACACTGCTTCTAATTTGCTTCATTAAATTCCACAGAGAACATTTAATTTGAAATAGAGTAGGTAGAGTAGAAAAATATCTAACCAGGACACCAATACTGTATCTGGACTTGCCACTGATTCATCTTACTCCCCCCCCCCTCCCCCACGGACTTGACACTGATTCATCTGCCCCCCTCCCCGGACTTGGCACTGATTAATCTGCAGCATAACCCTTCCCCACACCCCTGGACTTACCACGTATTAATAATTATGTATCCTCCCCTCCCCCCTCCATCCCTTCACTTCGTTTTCAACTGTGTTGTGTGGTCTACCCAGGCCTAAACTGGCCATAGTGCCAGGTGCCAATGGCACATGGGCCCTGCCATAGATTCGTATGGGGACCTTTTCAGATTTTATAGTTACAAATAAAATTTGTGTTGATGAATTTTTTTCTCGTTGCAAATTCCTGATTGCCTTAAAAAATGATCCCTTCATACGTGAATAAAACTCAATGAGTGTAAGGAACATCGGCGTTTTAGACAACATTTATACTCAATCTTGTCCCGTCGTTAATGAGAAGTAATCTGCAGACAGTCATATGAGCGTTTCGCCGAATTTTAATCAGCGTCTTAATTTTCGGCCAAACGCGAATTCCCATTTCGGCTAATCCCGTTTCGTCAAATAATTTTTTTTTTTCAAATTACGTGCCTCGCTTGCGCTCTTGCGCTCGCTGCACTAAATATATAACATCATAAACTGCAACTAATCACAAATTCTTCTCAATCAAGAATACAACTTTAACTTTTCCAATGTTTCGACAATACAGGATTCGTAAAAATGGGAATCAGGGCTTAATATTCGGTGTAACGGGTATACACCGTCTCAATAGGCTTATGAAAAGTGCTTTTTGTGGGAAGGGGGCACATAATTTTAGGCCTAGAGCGGGGAGGTCAAGATTTTATCTGGGATTTGACGGGGGAAGGGTCAACGAAAATTTCCTCCACACCACCCCCCGGCCATAAATACTGACCAGTCCATTATGAGCACTCATAACACTTCCCCGCCTCCCCCCGAATTGTGTTTGAGGCCTATTAAAAAATCATGGCACTTGGGCTCCATGGCTGCCAGTCCAGGCCTGCGTCTACCTGGTCCTGTGCAAAATAAAATTTGAGGTAACACTGCAAACAAATAAAATAGTTTACCTCATGCGTACAAGGAGGTAGCAGCTATAAATTTAATACTTGAACTATGGCATTTCCTTATAAAAAGTGCCTTTAAAACCTTACTAACGGAAACCAGTCTTTAGGACTTAAAAAAGAAATTCACTGCATTCGCAATGACTCTGTCAATATTGGTACTAGTCTATAATCGATTAAATTGATGTTGGTTCGACTTGAACTTGAGGACAACTTTTACTTTTAATCAATATTGGTGATGATGATGATAATGACTATCCCTTCTGCAACAGGGTGAGGCCGAAGTCTCTTAGCCCTCCAACATAAAAACGTCAAAACCCTAATTCAAGTCTCGGCTGCAAGGGCGAGCTTCAGTCAATGAAGGAAGCAGCTCCGCACTTAACCGAGTTTCCGGCTTAGGGTTGCTCGCGCGATCAAAGTTTTGAGTTTCGGGTTTCGGGTTTCAAGATGATTTAAGCTTATTTCAGGCATCTGGCAACAGGTGTCGCATCCATACAGTATGGGGTTTTTGATCACACGCTACAGTATATTGAATCTGTTAGAGTTGAATACTCCTCATTTTCATAGACTCATGGTTCAACTCAAGAAACTGTCGTTTGTAACTTTGGAAAATTTTATTTAAAAATGTTTGCTTTTACTGGACCACAGTTCGTAGGCTAGTTAGGCTTGTTTTAAAGTTTGTTCAACTTTGTAAGCTTTCTTTTAAACTGGGTTAGTAACTATTCAACATTTTTTTTTTATGTCTGTTGGGAGCTCAATAAAAAGAAACTCTTGCTGAACACCAAATTAGAAAATTTGCACCAAAATTTTTATTCAACTTATTAACGATTGTAAGCTTGAGCTTGTCCTCCAGCCAGATCTTGAGGGTTTTATGAAGAAACTTTCCTGCTGTAAAAAAAAGTCCTGTCTTACTGTAGGTGATAAAGGGAACCCTAAGGTTTGTTGATTTGTTCCGTGCAATGCCTGAAAAATCAATTACCTTGAAGTGATGGTTAAACCGTTGTACGTTGTTGAGTATACTTCATACCTCCCAGTGTAAAAACGTTTAGTTAAGATTTGAGCTCGTCTTGTTTTCTGTTACCCACGAGAAGCTTTTGAAACAAGTAGATTGCCTGTTACCTCCGAAGCCTATTGTCCAGAGAGGCTTAGTTGAACCCAACAGACTGTACAGGGATGTAGATCTAGAGTAGTGATATTGCCTGAATATGCATTATATAACTTGCCAATATGTTGAAAAGTTATAATAAACCTTCGGGTAATAAACTGTTTAAATAAGGCTGAGCTCATCCTCTGCCTCTAGTTCCAGCATCCGACTTGAAGCGGGGTATGATGTCGTCATATATATCATGATACAGCTTTGTTTATGTTAACACTGTCAGTCTAAAATCTTCGGATTTTGTTTCTGGTAGCTACTCAGATTCCACTTCATCCTTCTATACTGACCGTAGGATGCTCCCCTTGAGCCAAAATTTTGAGAATGAGATCCCTTGTGTGCACGCAAGCCCATTGCCTGAATTAAACAAAACCTTGTTCAGTGACTCAGAGCTCACAAATCAAACTTTAAGCTTCATCACCAAAACAACTCATTAGCGCAACATACCCAAAAAAAAACGGACACCAACCAGATATCTCAAAAGCCGATATTTCATTTCAAATTCCCTATATTTGTACCAGGCTTAACCTAGAAACTGTCTCCATTTCAGGATGCGATCCACCCGTTATAATCATATTCTGTCTAATGTATATAAATTTCAAAAATATTTTGTGGTTCTGCAAAATTCCATGTTTCAACATTCTGCCACCAGGAGGAGAATTCGACACCACGATATAAAATACCAACTCACAGCAAGGCTCTTCACTTTGGTTCGAGCCTATTAACTGTGCACACGGATGATTCTTCTTGCTATTGTTTATTTTAAATACGGTATGCTATGACTTTACCTAGTGTAATGAAACTTATATTATTTACTCTTGATATGAGCCAAACATGGCACGAAACGTCGTCACTACTAGTGTTATTTATATGAGCGCTTTCCGTCTTGCTCTCTTAATAATAAAAAGACCCTATCAGTAGCATATTTAAAGACTAGAGTTGCTGGCTGAATTCAGTGGCCTTTTCCATCTTGCGTGTAGCCCCGAGTTTGCTCCCCCTATTTCTTTACCCCTCCCCCTTCCAACTTTAAAAAAAGTTGTACCTTTCAAACATGATTATTTGGGCGCCAACTAATCATGTTATGAAATACACCGTATTTCTTTTAATTTGGAAGGGAAGGGGAGTTAAAAAAATTGAATGAGCATAAAAATATGAATATATGACATGACACACTGTTGATCAGCAAGCAGTTATAATTATATTTATTTAGTGTGCCATGTCAGAAGTTTATTGTAATTGTTAAACTTTATTTTAAAGCTGTAGCCTAAGAAACTTTTATATTTCAGTTAAAATTGGAATTTGAAAATTGTTGAAGCCGACTGGGATTTTAACTTTGATGGCTTGCTACAGACGAGCTTCTGTATCGTTTGTTTTGTGATGATGGTATTGATAATGATACCAACTTCTCGTTTGTACAACCAGCTGGCCTATTGGTTGGAGGAACTTCGCTCTTTCCCCGTAGGCCAACCAGTCATAAAAACTTACTTTTGGGGAGGGGGGGGGGAAGGAAAGGAACTTAGGCCTGTCATCCATAGTTTTTCTATTCGAGTTGACCACCTGCGGCATATATCTAGGAAACAGGCTTTGGGCCTGTTGCAGGTAGAGCAGATTGAAATATCAAGCCACTCTAGGAGGTTCCATGGCTGGTTCGATTTGTACTGCTGACAATGTACGAAATTTCAGACTTTTAGCTCGATTTGCATGATTTTGTTGCTTAACACCTGTGAGATTAACTACTCAAAATTCCAAATTTACAATGGTGAGTGTTAGAAAAAAATTTGCAATTTCTTCCGTAATAGTCAGTCAATTTATGGCAAATACTAGATCAGCAATACTTTTAGGGGTTTCAAGAAGTGTACCAAATTTCATTTCAATCCAACCTTTCGTCAGGGTTCCACCAGACTACAAAAGTGCAAACAACCAACAAATCAACCAACCAACATTTTGTAAACGAAGCAAGCAGTCTGCATTAAAGACTGTCCTTGTGAGGATACACAATACACTAGTCTGAGAAAGAAAGAAAAGACTACTGCCCCGACTGGGAGTCGAACCCAGGACCTCCCGTTTACTAGCCGGGCGCTCTAAGCACTGCGCTACCGGGGCGGGTACTGGCTACAGGCTCCAGCCGAGCTAAGTAGCTGTTCAATCTTTCTCAGTGGTGACCTATAGATCACAAACATACATACAAGGAGGGAAAGCAATTTTGCTTCTTGGCCTCCACACTAGAAATAATGCAAGTAGTAAATAAATTTTGTAATTTGGTATCCGTTATAGGCTACGCTCCACTGCGCCAAAACTGCAAAACATTTTTATTATGGGGGTACAAACGTAGATCACAATCATCATTGTATACGTCGTGTATAGATTTTGTAGATCTTGAATGCAAGAATATACGAGTTGGCATCGGCGTTCCGGTTACAGAACTATTCTGATAGAAATGAATCAAAACACAGCGATTAACTGGCTGCTTTCACGGCAACCCAATCTAGGCAAATACCTTAAATAGGCTATGCAAGGAAGCAATCCCATGTTGCAGACAACTTAGCCTTGTGTTAACCGAAAGGAACCAATATAAAACGACCATGGAAGCGCAAGAAAGGGGTCAATAGTGAGGAACGGTACTTTGACTAAACTTTAAAGTTACTGACGTTAATTGGTTGGCTCTGAGGTTAGATGTTCATTCAGTGGCTGACACACTGTTAGGTATCAGGTATTAAACGGTTAATTAGGTGTGAAGTGTGAAGTGGAGCAAAACGGCGTGTAACACTCTCCCGATGGAATGGTTTATTCCGTATGGCGCAGGATGAGAGTATACCACTCAGCATCTTTCAGGGGCTCCACACCGCATACTTGACTCATGCGCTCATTGACACCAACGAAGGGGCGCGAGGTCTGCCATACTTATTGCCATACTTACGTGTACACTGTTGTAGTAATTTGTTACTTAAGTGCCATGGTTTTTCGATCAGTCTCCCGATTGAAAAACCATGTCATGTGTTTAGCTTTAACATCCAGTAAGTAGATGGCCCCACCATCACCATCTTTGTATGCAGCTTGTGTATGCCTTCGATACTAAGTATGTGAACCCCGTAGTAGCCCTCTACCTTGCCATGCAGTTGCTTGTACCTTACACATCGTGATCTGATGTGCTCGTAATAAGGACGAAGTTCAACTCAACTAAAATGAGTCTTATTCAACAAATAAGAATATATCTCATGGTGTCAGGATACAGGAACTGATCCAAGTCATCCAAGAAGAAAAATACGTGAGTAAATGAAAAAAAAACGAACTTTGTGATCCACATTAGAAAATAGCTGGCAATTTTGAAAAACTTCCACTGATTGCTCCACTATGCGTTGAAGGCAACATGCATGAAAACTGGAGAAAGTGCTTGATATCGTTTATCGAAATTTGATGCCTACCTAAATCAGCAAAAACTACCATGTATGATAGGATTAAGCTTTACCACATATAACCACACACAAGTGAAATGATTGATCATTTTGTTACCGGACTAAAAATCGTAGTAGAAAAAGCAGATTTGGGGGATCAAAAAGACAAAACGATTAGAGATCGTGCGCTAATGGTGCAAAAATATGAACATTTGAAGGACAGAATCTTGAAAAAGGTTACATATCACTCGAAAAAGCACTCGAAATGGTCCGTGGTCATGAAACATGAATAATGAAAAATCAGCTGTTAACTGATTCCAAACCAGTGGACTCTTTAAACAAAAATCAACACAGTGGGAGACCGAAAAGTGGAGTCGCCGACTGCAAAAAGTGCGGTTGCAACCATGGAAAAAGACAGTGCCCTCTATTTGGTAAGACTTGCAACATATGCCAAAAATCGAATCAATTTGCTGCAAAGTGTCGAGCGATGAATGAAAACAAGATGCAAAGCCCTGAAAAATATGTGCAACCAAAACAATTACATAGGCCCAAATGAAAAGACAAACATCGATGAAAAGTTCACTATGTCAGTCGATAGTTCTTCAGACGATAGCGACGACGAAGATGGCCTTTTCGTAGGCTATGTTAAAACTGCAACAAATGTGCATTCCATCGCATCATCGTGGTATGAAAAAGTTGACTGTGGCGGCATAAACATCAAATGCAAACTAGACTGTGGTGCAGGAATATATGTGCTACCCTTATCAGACTACAACCGATTCAAGGACAACTCGCCACTAAAGAAGACTGGAGCAACTCTAACAGCATATAGCGGCCAAAAGTTGTACCCAATCGGTAAAACAGAAGTAACGTGAAAGATTGGGAACATGAAAGCAAAAATAGAGTTTGTTGCAATACACACTAAGTCTCCTCGATTGCTAGACCCAAGAGATCTTAACAGTGCACTAAAAAGAAAGCACTACAAGATGCCACACCTGAAGAAATATCCAAAATGAATGACATGAAATATTTCACAGTTCTTGATTTAAAATGCAGACTTTGGAATGTTAAACTAGGTGATGAGATTTCAGACGTCAACTCTCCATTTGGCAGATTTAAATTCCGTAGGCTACCTTTTGGTATCACTGAAGCACCTAAAATTTTTCAGAAACTAAACAACCAGAAATTTGATCACTTACCAGGTATTGGCATCACTGTAGATGATTTTATTATTGGAGGAAAAAATAAGCTAGATCATGACAAAAATGTGAATAGGCTACTGCAAAAGGCACATCAGGAGAATGCAAAATTCAATGACGCAAAAGTACAGTATCGCTCTTCTAGTGTAAAATATCTTGGTAGAATTGCTTCAAATGAAAGTACCGCAATTGATCCCAATAAAGTAGATAGCATTGATAACCTTTCATCCCCAGAAAATGATCAAAATTTAAAGAAGATATTAGGTATGGTTAACTACCTTATGCCATTTGTCTCCAACCTAGCTGAAATAACTGCCTGCCCCGTTAAGAATTTTGAACAAAAATGACGTCGGATGGACCTGTCATGCAGCTAAGTTGGCTCATTTTCAGCCAAACATCAAGACTGTAGTCCAGGCCAATGCGTCAAAAGCTGGTTTGAGAGGTTGTCTCCTTCAAGAAGGAAGACCAATTATGTATGCATCCAGAGCACTTACAACCACTGAACAGAATTATGCTGAAATAAAAAAAGAATTGTTGTCAATCGTGAATGCTTGCGAGAAGTTACATTATTATGTATACAGTGTGGATGTAGAAGTGCACACCGATCACAAACCCTTGATTGCCATAGTAGATTAGCTATTTGACAAAATAACGCCAAGATTACAACGGTTTATACTCAAGTAACAGAGGTATAGAGTAAAGTTGGTGTATAACCCCCGGTAAGAAATTATGCATAGCAGACACATTGTCTCGCAATTATCCATCCTCAATTACTGACAGTGAGCAACCCGTTGAGGTCCACAAGCTTAAGTGTTCTTCATTATTGACTGAGGATTGCGAAAATAAAGTGTCTTTGCAATATGAAGATGACGAGGAATCGCATCAGCTTTTAAATGTCATCCAAAATGGCTGGCCAGGACATAAAGGCAGCATTCATGAAACCTTGAAAGCTCATTGGAAAAATCATTCTGAATTTCACTTTTCTGAAAATTAATTTTGTTCCTACAGAAAGTGTTTATTCCAAGCTTTCTTAGACCCAAAATCTTAAAACTGTTACATGAATCGCATTTGGGCATGGAGAAAATGAAATCTCGTTCACGTGAATCATTTTATTAGCCAAATTTGACTAAAAAAATTGAAGAAATAGCCTCTTTATGTTCTGTATACCTATTTCACCGTCCAGCAAAACAAAAGGAATCATTGATTCCACACCCAGTTCTGGAGTACCCTTGGCAAAGACTTTTGCCGATATTTTTGAGTATGGTAATGGAAGCTACACACTGATTGTAGATTATTTTTCGAAGTATTTTGATGTACTTAAATTACATGATAAAACAGCTAGATCTGTAGTAGCTGCTTATAAGTCAGTGTTTGGTAGGCTAGGTACCCCAGAGACTGTTGTGGCTGACAACTTGCCATTGAATTCTCACCAATTTCTGCAGTTTGCTAATGATTGGAATTTTAAACTAGTCACTTCAAGCCCTTGATATCCCCAATCTAATGGTCTCATCGAACAAAATATACAGACAGTCAAAAACTTCTTGAAAAAAGCTACAAAATCTGGCTCTGACCCGAATTAGCACTTCTTGACTTAGATCTTCACCAATTTCAGGGTTACTGTTTCCCCCCCTCCCAACCGCTTATGAATAGAAAGCTAAGATATAAACTACCTGTCCCTAAATCCAAGCTGATTCCAAACTACAGTTGCAATTTCCGAGCCATGCTACGACAACACCAAATCGAACAAAAAGAACCACAGCCACAGGTTTCTCCAGGAGATACTGTGAGATTTCAATACGGTAAGATATGGAAGCCGTGCGTAGTTGAGAGTAAGTGTGACACTCACAGATTATTTAATATTGTGACGGAAGAGGGTAGTCGATTGCGTAGGACAAGGCGACATCTATTTCGAACGAAGGAAAAGTTTACCGAGAAGCCATCTTCCTCGGATGATGATTGCGAACAGCCAACCTACGAACCGGAAACTGGTAATAACACCACTCTGAAGCTGCCTGCAGTAAATGGTAGCAAAACAAATCGCTTTATAACTAAACAACAAACGACCAGATCTGGTACGATCACACGTCCTCCTAAGTTGTTCAAAGATTTTATTTTAAGAATTTAAGATTGTTATTTTGTATGAGTTGATGAAATAAAGAGTTGTCATGTGTTTAGCTTTAACATCCAGTAAGCAGAAGTTGCTTGCAGTAAATGGTAGCAAAGCGCATTACTTTATAACTAAACAACAAA